>OX411310.1:39514098-39576598 GCA_948150685.1 Rhaphigaster nebulosa
CTCAACGAACAAATGCTATTACAACAAAACAGAGGATAACAAGCATTTGAAAGAGGATTCTTGAGCCCATTATCTTGAAAGTGTCAAGTATATGTTCGTTGACGACTGGAATATATACGAATCTTTAATTTATATTTTAATTTAATACTTTAATTCCCTATATTTTACTGGGTACAAATTTTTAGTTTTTTACATCTATTATTCAACTTCTTCTTTTTTTAAGGGATACATGGATTTCGAAACCACGCTTATTATAGCAACACCAAGATTCTAGTAATATTAAATTTCAATGCATTAAAAATTAGGAACAAGTTGAATTAACCTTTAGTTGTCTTAAAAGACACACATATTTAATTAAAAAACTTTCTAAAACTACGAAATTTTTTGGCCACCATTTTGAAACCCGCACCTTCCAACTATCACCAGAAGGCTAAAGTTTAATCTGTGCTTGAAATAATTCATATCTAATGAGAAACAACTGATATATCCAACTCTTTTAATTTTTTGGACATTTTTTCTGATTTTCAAGGTTCAGTAGTTATTCCAAAATTAAAAAAAAAATATATACTAACTTGTAGGGAATTTAACATTCTTTAAGTCTTAAATGCACTGTAAGCGAATGATTTTGAGTTTCTTTTTAATTTATTACTTATTTTAATTACTTATTTAAGTTTCTTCATAGCGGTTTTTCAAGATGGCGAAATAGGCATATGAAGGAGGAGGTAGAAAACTTGGATTTTCACAAGTGGGGTAATACATACAACATACCTGAAAATTAAAATGACTCCATTTTTCCAAACTAAATCGGGCTAAAATGCCAATTGCCAAAGAGAATGCCAATTTCGAGAGGTAAACTTGACCAAATTAAAAAAGAAATTGTACTCAATCGACACAGAATTTGATGCTCTACAACTTCTATAATATGAACTTTTTTCTTAAAATACTCATTTCCAATGCTCATATATAGTACTCTCTGTTATTGACAAAATCGTCATGTTTGTCCGTGGTTTTCGACCACACCAGTTAAGCAAATGATTATATTGTGGTACTAATTAGACGCAGAATTCGACGTTCTTTAATTTAATATTCCTATTATAGTTTTTTTTTTTCGATAGAGAGTATCGTTTAGGAATTATAGATGAAAAAAAACAAAAATAGTCCTGAAATGTCTAGTTTTTTTGTCCGCCATTTTGCATTCCAAGGGTTATAAATTGGCTGACATGTATTTTTCAGGTTAGGTCTGTGCAGTTGCCCATTTTATGTGCCCAAACCTTGGTATGAAATGGATCACTTATCATTTTGTGCCGGTTTGGATTCGGATAGTTATGCGGCACGGTATACTTCGTACGCCTTTCGGAGTGGGCAGTTGGAATGATTAAGTTTTCTTATATCCTGAGCGTGAAATGTATTTGTGTAAAGGTCACAACATAATGACAGAACAGTAATATGGAATGGCTTACTCGTTATAACCACTTAACCAAATACAAGACAAATCTTTATAATTTTTTCGAGTTTATACAATCTCAGTAACACAGTTTGTTAATATTTTTATAAATTCATTTAGTACCCATAATTGAAAGAACTTTTGAGTTTAAGGTGGAGACTATAAGTTTAGTAAGTTTCTTAACTTCGTACACTGACTTAAGGCTAAATCGGCTTTAAACGTCTTAGAAGCTTCCAACTTTTCTTTAATCAGATTTTCTTATTACGTTAAAGTAAACACTAAAAAAAATCATCTTTTCCGGATTTCAGCGAACAATTAAAATACATATTTGAAAAGTGCATGGTATTTTTTATTGACATTTGTAGTGCTGATTTATATACTTATGCAGATGCTTATAAAAAAAATTGTTGGTAAAAATTTTGCTGATGAAAAACTATTTTAAATATAAACTCTAATCAACTTCCTTCGGTTGATTGAAACGAAACTCTTTTGTCCAGGATCCAGATAAATCCTACCATCAACCTGTCATCTGTTTAAAAGAGCATTGGCATCCTGTCAACTGGCGGATATGCAAATTCACTCAATATTCCCTTTATTTTTTTCCTCAAATTTACACAGTAAATTGGTTCTGCTTAAAATAAATAATAAAATAACAGCAATTCTTATAGAATGCTGTTTTTAATTCATAGAAATGAAATTGGAAAAAAATAATAATAAAAAAACTGAAATTGAAGAACCTATTTTTTTTTAAGACTCCAATTAAACATCTTAATTAAAAATATACTTCTCGTTCCGTGAAATTAAGGGAATTAGGCATTAATCTATAAAATGTTACACTTCATGTAATTGATAACAATACATTTCTACTCAACAATACATGAAAATAATTGATAAATAAATATGATTCATATTTTTTATAAAATAATAAGCACAAAAACTTTCATCATAAAACTAATTAGATTTCTGTTATCACTTTTATAATTAACTATAAAATCTTAATTATTTTTAAATATGCATAGAATAAATAATCCTTCTTTTTGAGAAATTTCTTCATCTACATGAAATACTTGTAAAATGCTTTTAATTCCTGGAACAAGGCAAAGTTATGTTTCTTTTTTACAAATATTTTTGTAAAATATAGGATATTCTTCTTATGTAGACTTATAGGTAGTGTTAAAGTAATTTTGAAAACATGAATTTTATTACAAAGTTATATAAGAATTACTTAGTTTATTGCTAGTTTTATTAAGATGTTTATTTTATAAACGAAATTTTAAACACGAGAGAACATTTCATATAGTTTAAGTAAGGAATGTTTAACATTGCATATTTTCGAATTACTCAGTTTTATAAATTTAGCAGAAGCATATTTGCAAAATAAAATCTTATGAACAAAAATCCAGAGCTCGGAGAAGTAAAAAGGCCTCAAGATAAAAAAAAAAAATATTCGAAATGGGAAAGTTTAAAGTAAAACGTAAATTTTTGTTTTGACTCCCTGAAAAGCAGACGATCTAAACAATAATTTGTCATCACTTATTATAAATACTGTCGTTAAACCAGTTATATCTTGATTTGAATTAATTTAGTAATTATTATTTACCATAGAATATAATATTAATTTTTTAAATGGAGTCAATATTAAATTAATATTAATTTTTTTTTGTCTGTATTAAACTCTTTTTATTTCCAAATATTATAATCGGTCACATTTAAGGGTAATAAATAATATAAATAAACGTGTCCATACATACCATATTTACTGATTAAAACTAATGGTCACAGTACATAAATGAATCAACAATATGTCTAAAATAAAAATTAATAGTTAATACAAAATAAAAAATCATGTACATAGTAAAGAATATTTTTGAAGTTCTTTATTTTAAATAAGAAGCTTTACCGTAAATAAGAAACAAAATCACCAATTAATTTTAGCCAGTAATTCAGCAATTTTATTTTTACGGTGCGTCTCCTGAATAGAAAATTAAGTAACTCTGTGTTCCATTTATTAATTTTGGAATATGCGTGGACAAACAAAAATACATAATCTATGACAAGTTGAGAGAACTTTATAAATATTACAACTTCTGAAATCTCGGAATTATATTTAAAAAAAAAAAAAAAGGAGGGGAAAAAGTTGTTTACAACTTTCTAGAATGTATTTTGGTCACGTACGAATAACACCCTAAACTAACAAACAGGGAACTAAGTCAAGTGACCCCGGAACTTCGGACCATTCTCAGCGGGATAATAGCATTCATTGGCTAAGCTAAATTCAGAAATTCTCAAGATAATATATCTATGTCTGGGACTCAACTGGAAATACTAACAGGTTTTAATGGAAGTTTCGGCAATTATGTATTCATTAAAACATAAAGGGCAGCGAAAAGCTTGAAATCCGTACATCGTAGGGAACCCAGGATGGTCGATATCCGTTATGACGAAGAGCTTGTAACTGTGCCTCATCAATAAAGATTTTCCCCTAACTTTCTTGTTTCCTTTTTTCCTCTTTTCTCCAATATTTTAAAAACAAGCTTGAAGGGATATTTACTGATTTACGACTAAAGAAGGATTTACAAAAATTATATAAGAGAGAAAAAAAAATGTGTATATTTTTTTCTAAACCAACTGGATGTTCCATCCATTATCGACCTGTATAAACACAAAAATGTGTATATTTTTTTCTAAACCAACTAGATGTTCCATCCATTAATGACCTGTATAAACACGTAATTTCATAAGGGCGATCTTTTTTTTTTTTATTTATTTTTTTTTTGCTTATGTATAAATTGTACAAACATTCAGAAAAAGGGTTGTATATAATATGTATATTGTGAATAATGTCTCTTCCTACATTAATTTTCCGTTATTTGTTTTCACATAATTCTTTCAACATTTCGGATTTCTTAATAATCATCAGAACATCTAGACTAAAAAATAAATATAAAATTCATTCATAAGTAATTATTATATCACATTTAGCAAGCAAATATTAATTCCATATATCTTAAGAATTAGCGAACAGAATTTTAAAAAAAAGAACTATTTCGATTTCAAAAGTAAAAATGAAAAATTTTAGAGGATAAAAAAATGACTAAAAATAAAATATTAAAAGAAGTAATATAGTATACATAACTAAAAATATAGACAATTTCAAAATGGATACTAATTTATATGAATATACATTATCATTATAGCATATAAATATAAATAGCATCAACAAACTAAATATAAAAATACCTTCACAAAATTAAATTTTAATTCAAAATAACTGTACTCAATTTTTCAAAATCGACAAAAATGAAAATTAGAATGAACCTAAATACATAATCATATCTGCTTAAACCTACGCCTCACAGATTTACGATTCAGTAAAAAATAATCAATTACCAAAAATATAATCTTTTCAATGCAAAATTATAAGACAGATAACAGAAGCTCATTGTTACGTAAACGACAATAGTCTACACGCCGACGAACAACAACCATCGACCAACATGTACGTACTCTTTATTCCCGTTTTAATAATACCTTCAAGTACGTAATGGCTGATAAACGACATGGTGGCGGCTGACGTTAACATAAACAGAAGATTCAAAATTAGTTGGATGAGAGTTCCTCTTGTCTGAATTAAGGGACAATTCAAGAACGGGAAGAGGGGATGCTGAGTTTATCCTTCACCAAGCCTACCATGCCATGCCTACTTTATACCACCATTATCATTATTCTATTAGACAAGTGTGAAACAAAAAATAAAGTTAAAAATAAAACAACCAAAAATCCCATTTAAAAATAACAAAAAAAAAATCTTTATAATAGAAAAATTAGACCAATAGTTGAGGAGAGGATTAGAATAAGTAGAACATAAAGGCATTAGTAGAAAGAGTTGTGTGATTGTGAAAGGACATAATATTTGGAGTAGTCCTTGTTTCATACGTAATTTAAAAACCAGACAAAATATAGTGCGCCTATATGGATTACTAGTATTAAGGAAATAATATGAAGGCTAGAGATGTGAAGTAAAATAAGATATTATATGAAATGATTGTTTGCTTGCTAAATGTGGTATAATAATTAATTATAAATGAATTCTTAAATATTGCTGTAAACTAGATGCCTTGAAGGTGGGAAAAAACACTAATCTCTTCCGGGGTTGTCTAGTCACAGTGATAATGGGAGCAGGTCTCTCATCCAATTCCTTTTCAACCTCCTTCTGATGTACTCGTGAATACTATAATCTAGAATTTGATGTCATTCTTTCTAAAAGTGTTTTGTTGTCTACTTGCAATTCGTCATGAAATCGACTGTTGGCATACGGGAGTGTGGTAAAGATGTATTAGTGACATACTAAGATGTTTGTGTAATAAGTCTGGTTGCTTGTGATTGATATTTCATAATAGTTAATAAATCATAGATTAAAAAAGGGCCACTATAAATTCAAAAAAAAAAATATTAATTCTAACAAATTAAAAATAAAAATTTTATTAACTATGCTAACATTTCAAACTTCAATGTGCGAACAGTACATATTCATTTTTTTTTTTAATGAACAACACAATTATATGTGCAAATAACCAGCATTTTTAGTCTTTGTAATTATAAATTTTTTACAGTCCCGAAAACTTCATACTCATAACCCTAAATCGGTCAAAGTATGTTTACCATAGGTAGCAGTTTTCTGTCTTAATCTCAATTTCCACCGTGATTAATTAATTTGTAAAAAACAGAATTCTTTGATTTATTATCTGGTGATTCTTTTTAGGGTTTAGTTTCCACAGTTTAGGGTGTTTACAATGTCTGATGAAGCTTGATGAGATATACCACATAGAGCTCTCATCGTGTATTTATATAGAGGGAGAACCCAATAATGAAAAATTTAATTGCCAGTTTAATTAGTGACGTTGCTAAAACACTTCATTGGGAGGAAGATAACAAAGTTTAAAATTCCACAACAATATTATGAAATATTTTAATCTTTCCAATTGCTCTGAATTTGAGCTTTTCAGTTACATTCTGAGAATGTTACGCTTAACAACAATAATTGTGTCGATAAAATCCCAATGTCTTAACTTAAAATTTATTAGTTCTAAATTTTAGTGACTATTTGAGTAAAATGTTTGAACGCAATTTTTGTAGTTTGAAGAAGCTTCTCAAATCAAAAAGTTCCTTATTTACACGAGCGTAAATTCCCTTAGCATCAATAAAATTTCAGTATTGTTTATAATAAAAATCAAATTATACAAAATATTTTAATGACTTTCACTAACTTATTTTTTCGTTGTCAAACGGTTGATCTGGTATGTTACAATACACGCTATGAAAACTTTACTACTAGATGTGGATTACCATCAGTATATTGCCACAGCAATTCTAAGATGAGGAGAAATGGGTTTTATAATAGTTTTGTCTTACTTCTTCAAAATCAATGACCTTTGAAGAAAATTTGATGTGACCGATATTTCATCTCACTTCAATATCAGTTCCTGCCATAATCAATACTTGCCCATCCTCCATTTGACAGTCAACATAGGAAATAAATCAAATAATGAAATGATTAGTCGAAATTCCATTATACAAATAGCATAGGAACATGAATTTATATGTTATTACATTGTCAATATTATAAATTTACATTACATCCCTCCCTTCTTGTCCAAAGTCCGCCATTGCATATATCTACAGTATCATCATCTTTCGTAAAAGTTTCGGCAAGAAGTAGATCATGTAAGGGAAAGATTTCACAATACAAAAAAATTATTCGGAAAAAATCGAAGGTTAGAGACAGAGTTAAAGTTCCGAAATAATTGATTATATCTCTCACAACTGTAGAGTGAAATTGCATAAAAGCCTTAGGAAATGGTGATAAAAGATAAGCAATTTCGTGTAATCATTTAACTTCTCGAATGTTTATGAATTGGGGAGAATAGAGAAATTACGAATATTTGAGAGACAATTGAAATAAACAAAATCAGATAAAGTTACGTTCGTTATGCTGTTTATTTATTATAGTTTACTTCAATTATTTATTCATAAATTCTTACAATCGACTTACAAATGGAGTGCACGAAGTGTCTGTCAACGATTTCGATCAAAATTTTGGGTGATTCTACATTGAAAACAAATCGACAAGTTTATAATATTCGGAATAATACTTAGGCCAATTTTTTTTTATTTTTAGATTCGCTCGAAAATGTTTCAAAAGAGCTAAAACCCAATCCGACGCGTTTTGAATAAAAAAAATTGTCGATAAACTTCTCTCCTCAGAAGAATACCGTTTGCATTACATTTTAGTCAAAAATACCCTTCAGATCGCTCCAAAATTCAATCATTTCATTTTATAAAATTGGATCACTTCAAAATTTACTGTTTTTGTATCACGAATTATGTTCTATATTACTTATCACAATCTTACTTCGAACACGGCCTAAAATATTCAAATTTAATTTAATTTACCATGAAATCCCAAGTGTAATATTCATTATTTATCTATCACGAATAATCTTTATATATTATAATATATCCATGACTAGGAAGTCAGGCTTACTTGGGATGACAAAGAATTGAATTGAATTTTTATAAAAGAGGGAGGAAAATAGTAAAGACTATGATAGAAGAATAAAAATAAGTTCGGACAATTAGCCATCAAATTGCATTTTCTGAAACCTACTATTGTTGAAGTGTCAGGATATTCAAAGCTCAGCACTAAATCAGACACAAAAGACCGACCCTGCCCGGTCATCACTCAAACTAATGTAAATTTCGGTATTGACTACATCAACTGGCCAACACATGCTACACAATGCTCTGCTTTAACACTCAATGGGCTCTGGTTAGCCAATAGACTAACGACTCTCAAATAGCCCAATCGTCCCCACTAAAAGCAAGACAGGGATCGATGATACGGAACGTGCGCTATTTGCTATATTACAACAAAGCCCGTATATTCCTGGAAAATCACAAAGCACTGGTATGTACAGAATTCATAGTGTGACTATAATTTAGATAGAGCATAGACTAACATGGATAGTAAAACACAAAGACAGCAAACCACTCCAAGACATCCAATAACACACTGAACAGTTCAGTTTGTGTTTGTGTTTTGGAATATCCTAATTGTTTATAGTAATTAATTTATGTATCTTGTTGAGTTTTTGCTCTTTTATGTTTGTATATATTCTTTTAATTAAGTATAAATTCCGGTTTGATCATGCCAAGTTTGTGACCTCAGTACAACAGTTTAGTTAAAAGTAAAATATCACATGAAGCGAGTAGTTTGCTTTCAGAAAATTAATTTGAGAATGATGTTGAATATTTATTTTATGAAATCTCTTACGAAAAAAAAAATTAGTAGTTATTTCGTTCCAAATTATAGTTACTTTATACTAGAAGATTCTAGTGCCACAGCAGCGTGTAGCATGCAATTATACTTAAATATAGTATTTCGTAGTACATTAAATAAAAAATTAATATTTTGTTACAACCCTTCATTGTGTATATATTATGGACCAAATAGTCAAATACAAATTCTACATTCTCGAACACATAAACTGACGAAAAATGAGCCCTTCACTAAATTTTACAAGAGAGTTAAAGACGATGTAAGCAAAGAACCTATATTCTCGATCAACTGGGCGGCGGGCCTGATGTATGTTATAAAACCGTTCTGGTTTTATATTAATTTAAATTTGTTTCTTCAGCTATTAACTTTAAAATACCTGATTAATCAAATAAATAATCTGTAAAGTGCATCAGATAAAAAAAAAACTTGTAAATAAAACACGATGTTGGCCTCATCCGTAAACATGATTTACAGATTTAGGTCAGTTTAATGCCTAATGATTAAATACCAGTAGATTGATCAATCCGGAAACGTCAACTAAAAGGGATAAGATCAATAATTATAAAGTTAAATACTCATTAAGGATCCCGTTTATCAGTTTCTAATTTAAGCCGCGTAAATATTTGTCCAGAAAGGTGTTCGCAGAAAGGAGGGATATCACTGACAGTTGGTCTGAGACTTGAATATTGAATGAACAAAAACGAAGCCTGCAAATCACGGGATATCGGAGTGGGTCAATCATGGGTTGGCAGCACTGGTTGAGTACAACCCACTAATTTGTTTTAGATGACACTTGTCAGGAGTAGAAGAGTTACAATGGCTCTTGCTAAAAAAAAAAAAAAAAAAAAAAATTCACATATCAATTCTGTGCAGTGCTTATTAAACCAGTCAACTGGTAGTTTACGTTGCGAAAAATCCAGTGGTCGGTTTTATTACCATTCCCTATGTTTCTTGAGGTGCTGAATCTAAATTCGAATTATAAAACAAAATTTTTTCAAACGTTTTGAGATATTCGCCAAGAGCAGCGAAATGTCCCACTTCTTGTTTTTTACACATATAAAAAGGTATATATATATATATAATAAGTATAAATATATATATATATATATATATATATATATATATATATATATATATATATATATGATTTTATTCATTCTTACAGATTATTTTTACTTCCTTGTACAAAGTAAAGGAAGTATTGTAATCGCGAAAATTTTCGGTTTCCGATTTTGACGGAAATATTCATTTTGGCCATCCCTGAATCCATTTTGACTAGTTTCGTCGTGGCGTCTGTACGTATCTCGCATAACTCAAAAACGGTTAGCTGTAGAAAGTTGAAATTTTGTATTTAGGATTGTTGTAAAATCTAGTTGTGAATCTCCTTTTTTGGTCACTTCTTCATTACCGGAAGTGGTCCTTTACTTGAAGGTCATAATTGATTTCCATCAAAAATTATATTTATTTTAATAAATAAATGATATTATATTAAAATACTATACAAAACTTCTCAAATTTAGTATTTGTAATTTATATATTGATTTAAATAACATACTAGATTTTGGTCTAAATTGGAAAACCGGAAGCGGTACTTTACTTGAAGGTCATATTAGACGTTCATCAAAAATTATATTAAAATATAATGTAAAACATCTCAAATTTGGTAAATAGACTTTTATATTAATATAAATGTATTTAATAGATTTTTGTTGAAATTCGTGAGCCGAAAAGGGTACTTTACTTGAAGGTCATAATAAGCTTACATCAAAAATTATATTTAAGTTAAAAGAGAAATCATATGTTTCGGTAATAAAGATTACAAACGCGATTTGGTTTCCAATCCAATTAAACATTTTTATTACTTGTTTCAAGTGTAAAAATTGATTGTAAAATACTGGTTTTCCTCCTCATTTGTGAGATCAACAAGTCTGCAGCATGAGAATAAGATATTAGTTAAGTAGGTTTTTCCGCTTAAAATGTCGAAACTGTCGATTTCCAATGCTTTATCCAGCGATATTGGCAGTTTTATTGTTGTCACGGAACATGGAGAAATATCTTGGAAACTAGTTACCTATTGATGGAAAACGACATATAATAACGGAATGAGACCTTCAGGAACAAGAGAATGTGTTTTTGTGTGTGTGTGTCAATAGATGGATGTCGGGACGCCGAGTGTCAATCTTCGGAAACTAGTAACCTAATTCAGTATCACTTTTTGAGCCACGGATTTATAATTTAATAGGCGTACAAGGAAGTCATGTGTTGCCCACATCAGATATTTTTAAAAAGCTTTATTGAACATACTTTTTATTCTTATATATATATATATATATATATATATATATATATATATATATATATATATATATATATATATATAAATATATATATATATATATATATATATATATATATATATATATATATATATATATATTACATATGATATGTCTGTGTATGACCGATTATTGTTTTTAAAAATAGAATAATTACAGCATAGGAAACGATATGAATGGCTGAGTAAGAAATATACGACGATATGAGGACATTGACGATGATAATCATGAAATAGCCTAGAGATGTTTTTATAAGCTAACATTTGAATGTTTCCATTGCTTAAAATATAAAAAATATAGTAACTAAAATAATCAAGATAGATTGAGCAGCAAACTATAAACTATAATTGATATACCAAATATAATCTTTATATCTGTTGAAAAAACTTACGAATTACGAATATGAAATCATAATGAGTATTCTAGTCTAAAAAGAACTTCATAATTATATTTTGTCAAAAGAGGTGTACAAAAATATTTTTTCATCTACTTCATACAATCCCTAAAAGAAATAGCAATGTTTTTTACTTGTCTTGTTTGTACTCTGTTGCATAAGTTCACTGAGAATGGATTTCGGCATAAGACGTTAAATAACTCCATTATTTAAAATAATAAAATAATTAAAAGAATCAATAATTGAATAAAAAGGTGAAATGTTTATTGCTTGCCAATGATCTAAAATGATTTTTAAAAGTCCTTGATAAAATGTGTATAATTTATTATTTTTTTAAATCATTTTTATATATGGTGCCTGATTTTTAAAATAAAATAAATAAAGTAAGTCTAGATCAATATAAAACTAATAAAAAAAAAGATATATACCTATTTGAACTTCACTAAATGCTACTGCTTAAAAATAACAACCAACAAAAAAAATTTAAATTATATTTCTTAAAATAATCATTACTATAGTATCATATCGTACCTCCGTTAAAAGAGTGTTACATCTCCGAAATTTTCGATTTTGAGATATTGTACAAAATGCGCTTTAAGAAGTACAACTCATGCTAAATGAAACAAAGTTATAAGCCTAGTACCCAACACCATCTCATACATACCACTCATTTACCTATACCAAATCAAGGAGAGAGAATCTACTCATTCGTGGAGATATTGACAAGTTCAGATAAAACATAGTGAAGTTTTGACTTCAAGAGGATCCAGGTAGGATATCATTATAACCCGAAATGCTACCTTCTTCGAGCTATAATGTATCTCTTGTATACTAGTAACTTTGTACATCGAGATGTTTCGTTCTCACGGCTATTCTAGACACCATTGTTCGAAATTATTCTTATACATTAATCTTATTATTATACATTAATCTATGACCAGGTAAACAAAATAACACGTCGAAACCTTATTTCCACTAGTTTGGAACTCACAATTTTGCCTATACTTTGTTGAAAATAAAATTTCAGAACTTTCTTATAATAATGCTTTAAAAAACACATTTGAAACCAATCGTTGTTTTCATTATATACAAAACCAAAATGAAAATCAATGTGTAATAATGTTTGTTTGCGTTCTAATAGTCTGTTATCAAACACTTATTGTTGAGGCATTATTTAACAAGGTGCCAAGTGAAAAATCTTCAATAAATGATAACACTTTATTTGTAGGCCGTATATGGTATTAATAATAAAAACAAAAATAAATCGGGTGGCGGAAGTGATCTCCAGAGCTCATAAAAGGAGGCCTTATCTTCCAAGATGTCTACTAATCGAACCCAGTATTCAAAATATTCTACAAAGATTTTAATATCGCATTTTTCGTCCCTAAAGAAGATGCGAAGTATACGCCAAGTTTGGTAGTGTTGAAAGAGAAAAACTGGCTGCCCTCGAAGAAAACTGCCGCTTCCACCAGAAAAAAAAAGAGAACTTCCGCCTAGAAAAAAAGAAGAGATAAATCCGATTTAAAACCATAAGTGATCGCTCGCGTTTTTGGCCTTCAAGCCGTGAACTAACCGCTACAAATAGCGAAGTTTCACTAAATATAATCAGTTTTCTCAAAATACGCAAAGGTATTCATAAAAAAAAAAAACAACAACGAAATAATAAATAAAATTTCGAAAATCTTCTTCCTCCTGAAAACTTAGCTATTTCGAGATGTAACGCTCTTCTAGCAGAAGTATGATACGTCGTAAGTGGTCACTGTCGAACTATTTAATGTAAAATAATAAATCAATTTATTATAATAATAATTTACCAGATTAAACTTATGCCTGGTAGACCACATAATCTGATGCAGGTGGTGTCAATGCCGAATCAAGGATTTTTGCCAAGCGGGGCAAGCTTAATTTTGCAGCCCCTTTTTCATCTCCCCTCCCATGGAATACAAATCAATAGTTTTAAAACAGTATCTATTTGAGGAAATATATTTCGATATAAATATCAACATCTCCTACCGTTAACTGAGTTTATTGACTGAAATATTGAAACAAATATTTTATGCTTTGCCTTAAAAAAAAAATTCCCTGAAAATTCGCCGGCCTCTGTTTTCTGCCGCTCAGGGCTAGTACTCCCTTTGCATTCTCCCCTCCCTTAGTTCCGGACCTGGTTGTTACGTTTGAACATCTCATATTTTTATTTACCTGAGGAATTACAAAAAAAAAAAATATTAAACAATGTTAGAAATATGAGAGCAAAAGATTGTGCTAGTTTTAAAAAAATTAAGACGTAAGAAATTCTGTAAAACGAAACCAAATTTGGAATTTTGATCTATTTATTTATTTTCACATATGTTTTTATTTAGATCTCACAATTGAATGAGCTGAACATTACGTAGAAAAATAATGCCAGTTATTCATAGTGATGTTATCATTTTGATACTCTTTATCATAATCCATACACTTTATCATATCGATAAAGATATAATGATCAAAGGATATTCATTCGAAAAGGATAGTTACATTTTATAAGAAAATCAAATAAAATTTGTAAGGAATACAACTAATTTATTTATTAATGCTCCAATGGAGGATATTAATTCGAATCAACGATAAACTCTTGCAATGAAACGAAAAAGATATATTATGTATTCAGAAATTTGCGATAATGACAAAAACATCATTAAATAGTGTTTGTCACTTAGCGAGAAAGTAAACAGCCATATTTTTCTGGTTATTGTTACAGAGGCTCCTTTAATAATTATGACATTAACGATTCTACTAATTAGCTTAATCTAATTTTTAAAAAATACTATCAACATTTTATTGAAACCTTTTGTTATTGCGTTGGTTTAGTTTCATGTTGAAAAACTTCGTCAAATTGATAATTATATATCTTGTATTGCAAACTGAAGGCCCATTGACAAAACACATTTAGTCACCTTTCGAATTTTTTTTTTTTAAATTCAGATCTTTCTATTTTTTTAACCTATCCCTTTT
The DNA here is from genome assembly GCA_948150685.1 of Rhaphigaster nebulosa. NCBI lineage: Eukaryota > Metazoa > Arthropoda > Insecta > Hemiptera > Pentatomidae > Rhaphigaster > Rhaphigaster nebulosa. The sequence goes on from OX411310.1 coordinate 39,528,606, forward strand.
ATTGCAGAAGTTATTAAAAATAAATTTAGAAAATTACCCCAATATCTCAACACCTCTAGTTCTTTCATAAAGCCGCCATTCAAAGAATAAGTACTGATCTAATCCTAAGGAAACGTAGTCCTATAACAAAGGTGTTTACCGAGTTTCTTCATGTTTGCCCAAGCTGATATATTTGGAATGAAGTTGTTGAAGAAGCACATAGGACTTATGGGCTGACATTTTTCGAAACTCATTTGGTTTAATTCTGCAATAAAAGCTTGCAAATGTTTATTAAGGTAGGTATAAACGTTGATTTTTTTTTACTTTAATGTTAAAATTTTGTTCATTAAATACATATCTTATAAATAAAATAATACTTTTGTCGGAGCATGGCTTAGAATGTAGTATAATATTACTTTATCTTTAAGTTTTGGGCGTTGTCTTCATTTAATCTTTAATTAGACAGTGTGTGTATTATGCATGGTGTTCCACGATTTTCAGTTTAAATTTGGATCCTCTATTTTAGTTTCTTAATCTTCCATATCTCTCTTTATGACTGGAGTACAACATCCATAAGTTTCCAACATGACTTTGCCGTACAATTTTCGAAATTGTTACAGTGAATTGTACCTCAACCACTGAAATGGCGCCGACCTTTGGTTAGGTTACTTTTCTGTAAGTTTTTGATTATTTATTCTCTAAATCTATCGGTTTAAAATTATGTTAAGTAAACATAGGTTTAAACAAAAAAAAAAAAATAATAATTCACTTGATACATGCCTAGAAATTTTGATTGCATTTTACCATCTGTATCCTATAGGATACATTGCCAATTCGGCTGATGGTATAGCGGTTTTGTTCGGATCAATTTATAAGTTGATAAAATCGTAATACAGATAAAAAAACAAAAAAAAAACATTACTTTAATAATTAGTTGACATCCGCATGATGGTATAGAAAGAACAATCTAATTAGGGATTGATAAATTATTTGCCAATTCTATAAATTTGTTTTATTGAAAACTTGTTTCGAATGTTATACATTCATCTTCAGTTCTAAAAACACACAAAAAATTCAAAAATAAGCGATTCAAAATATAGTTTGATATTATTATATATATTAAATTAGATTAATATAAATGAGTATTATAAAACATTTATGAATTTTAATTGAATTAATATAAATGTGTATTATAAAACATTTATGAATTATATTATATTTTTATTAATCTAATTTAATATGTATAATAATACCAAACTATATTTTGAATTGCTTATTTTTGAATTTTTTGTGTGTTTTTAGAACTGAGGATGAATGTATAACATTCGAAACTAGTTTTCAATAAAACAAATTTATAGAAGTGGCAAATAATTTATCAATCCATAATCACTTTAATAATTATTATTTAAATAATAAACATCCAAATTTACTTATTAATTATCATCATTTAAACAAAAATTTAGTATAAGCCAAATTTATTTTACTTCAAATATAAATTTATTGAGTTTTTTATCGTTTGCTTCATTTTTAGTACATTTATGATCTATATGATGTCTTATTAACCTCATTTGATGTTTTTTTTTTACTTATATAATTAAAAAATATAAGTGGGTAGCTGGCTATATTATTTATTTAGTTCCTTATTTAATATTGTAGTATATTTCAGTAAATCTGTTTAATATTTTAGTTAGTATCATTTTTCAATAAGTTTAGTATCAACATTGTTTATACATAAGAACTTTTATTATCTAAATTTATGCGTTTCATAATACCCACAGCCAATCCTAAACCAGTTTATTTGGCAATGAATCCTACAAAATATATGTTTCATATCTCAGCTAAGAATGCGCCAACATCTTTAAAACTCTAAAATTAGCTTATCTAGACCTTAAAAAAATAATATAAGCAAAAAAAAAGTTTATATTCTGTTACCTATTTCCTTGTCAAATTAAGGCCAACTTGCCAAATCGTGATCTTAGTTGAGTAACGCTAATAACTATAACTGCTCAGTGTCATTCCCAAACGAAGAAAGGATAACCGGCTAGTACGAACAGTTTATCTTTGATCGCGCAAAGATAATGCAATGGAGTGATAAAGATAATGCAAATATCACTTTCAATTAAACCTTATCTAAACTTATTTGATTAACGTGTCTTATTCCACGTAAGTTTATTAAAGGATTTTTATCACGCCACGCTCAATAAATTACAAATTAAATCCTAGTCTAGTACTCATCATAACCTTACAAAAGCTGACTGTTACAAGTAACATTGTTACAATAAGAATCTCACTCCGAAAGGTGCGAACGTCATAATTTTTTTTATACAATTGAGACGATGTAGAAAAAAAAGAAGAAAACCCCCACTAGAGTCACCTCCCATTGGAAGCCCGAAATGCAGAACTGATTAAATTTATACTATTGTAAACTAAATCAAAATGTACATATTGCAATTCAATAACAATTCATGTTATGACATGACCATCCAATTAGGGACCAGATCATCTAGCTAAATTACTATATCCTCCGTTAAGCAAATTATTACATTTGTTGTATTCAATTAATTAAAGTCACCTGTTATTTGCATACCTGCTCATGAACTGTTGGTTTTTTTATTTTCAGCATGGTCCAAATGCAATAAATTATTCCGCAAGCATGGACGGGTTTTTCTGTTATAATAAGGAATAAAATGAATAATACAGGATTCATCCGTAATAGCCTTTATTCAGCACGAGCGCTTCCAAGAATGGCTCCGTCATGAGATGTTTTATCAAATGTTTATAAATGAGAGGGAGTAAATGCAACGAATACATATTATAAAATTAGTTGAATAATTTACATTTATTTATTTATCCAGCTCATATTTATTATATCATGGTCGTTTTTGTGATATTAAACGCATTTGATATTCCAAACACATTACATAACTTCATTATTACAATTTCGAAAATAAATGTATATGTGTGCGAGTATATATTTAGTTTGGGCAAATATGAAGGAACTTGGTATATACATTTCTTATAGAACTACAAACCTTTTCTTAGGATTAAACATGTACTTATTATTTGAAGGAGAAATTGAGGTAAAATAAGAGGTGCTGCGATATTGGGGCCCGCTGCGTCATTATTATTATTTATTTACCTCTACAATAAAATCAATAAGTTAATTTAAAAAAAAAAATAGATCTTCATTTCTTAATAAGCTGAAATTTTTCAAAATTATTTCACGTGGCTCAAATGGTTTTGTCAATGGAACATACTTTATTAAAAGCATTCTTTATTGTGGATCAATCCATATCAAATCATCCAGAGCCCTATTTCTTAATAAAGTACAAGTACAAGTCGGAAAAGTACAAGTGGAAAGGTTCGGGTTGAGAGATTACAATTTACTTATCGTCATTAGATAATAATAGTTGTATTACTTTTTTTTTAATTTATTGCTTTTTAATTTATTTTTTAATTAATTAATTTATTGCATTTTAAATGTTTCAACATTCTAACAATGTTTTAACAATATACAACGTCTTGTGCTTTATTTTATAGACAACCCGTGGTTCATAATAAAGAACAGAAGTACAATTACAAGGTTTCTACTGCAGGTTGTTATTGCGCCTATGACTAACAAACTAAACTGTTAAAATATTTAACATTTAAAATAGTTATATTAAAAATAGTAATTTTAAAAAAATATATTGAATAAAATTATTACTATCTAAAGACGATAAGTAACCTGTAATCTCTAAAAATAAATCTTTTCACTGGTATTTTTACCATATATACTTGTACTTTATTATGAAGTAGGGCCCAGATCATGGTGTCAGATTATCATGTTTTTTTTATTATCTGTTCCATTCCCCAACCTCATCAACCATGTGAACTTTTATTTTGATTTCTTGAATAATTTGTTGAGATATTAATTTTCTAAAATTTATGAGAAAACAAATATTAGCATTACCGAAAACTGTAGCAGTAGTCACATAGTATAATGAAAATATTCATGGCTTTGGTAATTTTCATCATATCACTATGATTCTTCATATCACAAAATGTTCAGGAAAGCCTACGAAATAAGAGAAAAATATGAATTTAGCAACAAATCTATTAAATGGTGGGATAATTATCAGCTCAAACTGGAACTTCATTAATATTTTAAAGAAAAAACGTAAAATTTAAAAAAAATATTAGATGAAAGGCACTCCAGTAATTAAAGTATTTATTGTTTTAAAATAATCCTCATAGTATGAAATAACAGGATTTGGAATAAAATTGGTGTCTTTTTGACTGCCAGTGTGTTTAGTTTAGCACTACCGAGAATTGTAGCGATAGAGACATTGTTTAAGGAAAAAATCATAATTTTAACCATTTTCATAATATCACAATGATTTTTTCACTATAACATTTAGAACAGTCTACAATAAAGACGGAGGAAAAGTACTCTGAGTAACGACTACTGAGTATTTTACTCGGATACTCTTACTAGCCGGATTAGAGATGGAAGAGGAAAACGAAGACTGATCTACCTCATCCATTCCGTCATATCTAATCCCGGCTAATGAAATATTACAGTAAAATACTTGGTAGCCGTTGCTCGAGAGAGCTTTTTGCCCATCTCTTGCTTTCATGTTATGTAGCATAACTTATGTTACTTTTAAATACATTATTTATGTTTCATGCACAGATACGGAAAGGGAATATATTTATATTACAAATAGTATCTAATTAAAAAGGGTTAGTTCATTGCATTGTATATTGTATTAGTAAATATTCTCATCTCAAATCACGGAAGTTTGATGATAAGTGGAAAGATGAGACCAAAAGGTACCGGCATTTTACTTGCTTTACCAGAGCTTTTCGGCATTTTCGAGACTTTCGGGAGGTGGGAAGGGTTGAAAAGTTTACATTAAAGAATTGTATGTATGTTTATTTATATTGTTTATACAAACGGGCTTTTTTTTTTTTTTCTATGCTCTTAAATGATTCCTGACTTTATTCTTAGTTTTTATAACTCCTTTAGAGTGATACTACACATATTTGTACATACATATTATGTGTAGAGTATCTCTCTAAATGAGTTAAAAAAATGAATGTAATTAAATAATGGGTAATTTAAGTAGTTGCCACATAATTTATTCAGTATTAAAAGAAATAGGTCTCCCTTTCGAAAAAAGAAATGCCTGCGAGTAGGGGGCTTTAGCTCTTTCTGAGAAGACCGGATTGAGATACCTCAAAAACAGCTCAAGTAATCATAAAGATAAGACTGAGTAAATGCACCATAAAAATAAGAAAGGGACATTGCTGGCAAGATATAATAAAACTTTCCGCCAAGGACGGGGACAAAAAGGGAGAAAAAGTTTCTGAAATTCGATTCCGATGAAAGGGACAGGCCCCTATCCAAAATTCCTTTATTATCCACCAATAGGAAGGTCCAAGAGGAGAGTGGCAGTAAAGCGTATAAAAATATAATTTTCTAGAAGAAGAAGGTGAAAAGAGAGAAGTTGCTGGTGGAATCGAAGAAGGGGCAGTCAGAGTAGGAGAGTCCAAGTGGGAGAGTGAGTCAGTGAAGTTGGGTGTATGGAAGAGTAAAACCAGCTGAAGAGTTCATTCCAGAGGGTAACTAGCGAGCTGAAAGAATAGTCGAACCGGAGAGGCTAGATATTAGGAGACAGCAGCTGAGGAGACGCAACCAGACCATCAAGCGGCAAAGCGGAAAGTACCAGAGACGACGAATACAACACCAGATAAGTCATTGTCCCTTACATTCAGGTGTACATTTTTAAAATATTATGTGGCAACATAATAAAACCTTAATAAGAAAGTTAGACCCAGTATTCTCAAATACATATATTAAAGTCTATAGGTTTTTATTATGAAGTTAATTCAAGTTGTTCATATTCGTGCAAACAGTTTAATTAATAAAGTCTGTTTAATAAAGTCAGATCTATGTGAAAGTCTGTTATTATATTATTATACCGATACAAATACATAAATAAATAAATTGAGTAAATGCGGTTTCTGGAACCCCCACCTCTTAGAACAGCAGATATCCAGAAGCATAGCAATATATATATATATATATATATTGCTATGCTTCTGGCAATCTGCTGTTCTAAGAGGTGGGGGTTCCAGAAACCGCATTTACTCAATTTATTTGTTTATTTATTTATTATTTATATATATATATATATATATATATATATATATATATATATATATTTATAAAATTTCTTAAACTTACTTCACTTTAAGGCAGTGCAATATATATATTGACCTCTCTGAGGGAATAATTTCATTTTTATCTCATTTAGTGTGATACTCACTCTAAACCTAATATGTACGTAGAAATATATATATATATATATATATATACACCCTATATGTATGCACACACACACACATATATATATATATATATATATATATAAATTATTTCTTAAAGTTCTTTCACTTTAAGGCAGTCCAATACATATGCTGACCTCTCTGTGGGAAGAATATATATACACATTTTGATATCTAAAAGATCTTTTCTTCTTTCCCCCAAGGCCAGTGAAACGTTATATAAAGTTTTTTCGATAGCCTCCCCTTCCCTTGGTCTTATAAGCTTTCGCCCGGAGCGCTCAATCCCAGAGGTTTCTCTTTTTTTTAACCTATGAATCTTTTTGCTCTGTGGACCTTCTCTAATCTTGAAGTTTAGGTTTTATAAATCTCAACAGCATTCAGTGATTTATTACCAATCGAATATCATTTCTGTTATTAAAAAATGTATTAAAGCTAACTTACTGACTGACGAGACAATTATACCCCGTATGTGATGTATAAAACCACGTCAAACCGAGATCACGAGATGACTGCTGACGGAACACGGACATGAAAACATTATTTAAATATATATGTTGCGACGCACAAATCCATTGTTTCCAGTATATCATATTATACCACAACCTACACAAAATAAAAAGTTTAATTGAAAAATGATTATCCTGAAACAAGGGGACACTTGGCCTACTTCTTAAAAAATAGATTTTTCAAGTTTAGATAGCAGTTCTTAAAGTTAGTTGAGTATGCCTAATGACCTTATATTTAAATTTAAGTAATATGTAACTATTTTTTAGTTAAGTAATAATATAATATTATTTAACGTTTAAAAAGAGAAGACATTATGGTACACTATTATCTGAAGATGGTTAATCCTTCGAAGTAATTAACGTTCATACACGTCTCACTTATATATAGTAATATATATATAAAATCATATATTTATACATATCTATTTTCAATTATAACTAAAATGTTTTAAAACATTCTTCATATTTCCATGAAAACTGGTAGTCGGGTTTCACGTATTGGAGAAATCGAAGTTGCATAGTACAAATTACGGCAATTGCCGTCCATTAATTTTTATTAAATTAGTTAAATGATGCATAATTTCATTCAGTGAGTAAGAAATCTGTACCAAACTCCTAAAAATATTATATATCGATTTTAGCATAAGCAGGACTGAACATCGTATTGTGGACACTAAACCTAGAAATTTTGTATCTCTTCTATGTTCGTTTGCGGTGGTTTTATAAACAGAAAATTCAGTCAATCGTATGAAGAGGAGAACATAGAAGCTACATTCTATTTAACTGCCTCCATTATCGTATCAATGTTATTTTATTCACTAATTTACGTTGACTCAAATTTCATCTTTAATTTTATCTTTATTATGATTAATTTCTGATATCCCTGGTCGGACGTAGAACCGTTATGAATGTTCGCCATCTGCCTCTGTCCGCAGCCGGTTCTCCTATTTCTGCCCATCAGATTCCAGCACGTGAGATGCTGAGGCAGAGGCTCTATAGACATTCTCCAAGTTATCCTGGGTCGACCAACTCAACGGCATCCCTGAGGGTTCCAGCAAAGGGCTTCTCTTGCTATGTTGTCTCTTGGTCGGCGTAAACACCTGGGCACACCGCCCTATCCATTTCCACTTCCTTTCGCGGGTTTCAGCATGTCCTGTCCTTCGCCAGAGCTAACCAATCTAGGCCACCACACTCTTAAAATATTCCTCAAACACCTGTTAAGAAAGGTTTGTAAGTTCCACTTCATAGTTTTGGTGACCTTCCAGATTTCAGACCCATACAGTAGGATGGCCTTAGAATTTATATTAAAATGCGCATTTTTGTCCCAAGACAGATTTCACTTGATTGTCAGATCCTCTTCAATTGAGCAAATGACCCTCTGGCTTTATGGATTCGACTTACAACGTCCTGTTCTGTGCCCCCATCCACCATGCTACCTAGGCTCTGGAATGACTCGACTGTCTCTAATTCTTCATTCCCAAGTAATATGGATCTCAAGTTAGCCTTCATCACTAAAGTTTTTCCTTTATTTATCTCTAAGCCATAATTTCTTGCATTTATTTCCACGTCAGCCTTTTTCTATAAATAAATAATAAATTTCTATATACCTGCGTGCGAAGAGACAGATGCCATCTGCATATATGTCTTCTAGGCGTCCATTGATCTTTATTATCAAAGCTTCTTATTTATTCAATTTATCCACCAGTTACTATTTTTAAATATGTTAGAATTTTTTTTTCTTTTATACATTCTTTTTTATTGATTACTAACCTAAAAGCTAATTATGCTATACAAATATGTTTTAAGAAAATTAGAAGTTGGTTGGTGTGTGCAATAATAAGAAAATAATGGAATAAGAAATCACGCAATAAGTACAAATTCATGTTTAATGTGCGGCGACGTTTCGGGTATGTGTTTTTGTATCTGGGTGGATACATACTTATCGAATGATATTTTAGTTGTAATTCAGAAATTTCAGAGTACTTATAAAAAATTTAACAGATTTCGATCAGAGAATTGGCAACATGAAAGTAATTCAATCAAACAGAATATTTACACATTTCATCTGGTTCCACATGGAACGGATTAACTGAGTCAAAAGAAACGAGTGAAGCCAGAGCTACCATCAAACATTAAATAAATACACGGTTGGACCTCAGATACGAAGGAGGAAGGGGCAAGCAATCAATCAATTTGGGCGCCTGTTAAAATTTAAAAATAATCATCGCACAAACTTGCATACGTGTCTCAGATTAGTTTATTTTACATGGGGACTAAAATATGCTCGAAATTTTTTTTATTTAATTAGTTTACGTGGATGTAAAAATTACAATATTTATACGTTGCACAGTCATGGATTTTTCAGCAATTTTGCTACTTTATTTAACATATGGCAATATCAATACAATAAAGGATGAACAAATATTTATTTCAGCACATTTATTACCTAGGGCATTAATAATCATTGAAGAAATAAACTAAATAAAACAAAACACATCCTCTTCTTTCTTAATCGTCCCAATTTAATTTTACCATTCAATGTTACTAAAATATTAAAATTTATATTTTAGAAAAAAAATTAAGGGACAATTAAATTGTATATAAAATAATAAAAGGCGATTTTTTTTAATTTAAAAAAATGTTATGAATGAAATTTGGCTGAAATGTATCGTCGTACACATGGTAAGCTTACGAACGTGAAAATCATTAATTTCAGGAGAGCAATAAAACTGTTCCATTCTTCTGTGCGTTAGGGCCTCTTACGATTTAAATTTTTTTTTTTGGTTTATTATTTTTTTATCTCATAGTTTCATGTGCAGTTATTCTTTTGCCTTAATATTAATACGTATATTCGTTACTTTAACATGGAAGCTTCTGATTTAAAGACGTTTTTTGTAAAAATGCTACTAAAATTTCAGCAATTTCTAATGCCGTAACAGATTTGTGACTTTACTACAGACTGTATTAACCGACAGATAACGGATGAAATAAACAAAACAACTTTTAACATTCGTAAGTTTAACATGTGAACGACGATATTACCTATCACGGTTCGATAGCTCAATTTATTCAATGTTTCGCTCTTTTCATTACTGTTTTTTCAATTGCATGGTTTTTATTTTCCTAAATCTATGGATTTTTTCTGGAGTAAAGGATTAGGACCATCTATTTCTGAGGTCCAGAAACTCTTAATCTGAAAGGTTAAGCAAAATCCTTCTGCGAACTTTCAAGAACCATTTTGCAGACAGAAATTACTCCTGTATTAGTTAGATAGAATTTTTAAATGATATATCTTCATCTTGTTCTTCTTTGATACCACCTCAGTGCCATCAGCGTAGAGGAACAGCCTCAGACCATCTCGCCCACCGATCCCTGTCCTTGGCTGTCCTTCTCATCTCCGTCATAGTCCTGCCTCTGGCTCGCCATAGTCATGGTACATCTGCCTGGGCCTGTCACAGGGCCATATTCTCTCTGGTCTTGCTTCCACGAACTATTTAGCTGATTATTCTATTAACTACATTAAGTAACTATTATTAACTATTAAGTATTTATAGTATGTAACTATTATTTAGCTGTTTGACTATCGCTCAAACGTTAATATGTACGAAATTAATTTAGTTGATGCTATTCTAAAATTTGATTAACTGGCATATACTTAGGTCTCTCTTAGTCTTCCCTTTCTCGAGGAATCTCTTTTGTCTTGTCAAGGAGTTTCTAACGTATCTCATTTCTATGGCAATTACCATGTGCTCTTCGTGGGAAGTCCTACCCTCTGCACCATACTGAAGAACAGGCAGGATTATAGTCCAGTAAAATGGTATATTTTATCTTGCATTAAATGAGGTAATTCTGATTTATTTATATGTTGTATGTGATGGATGGATAATGATAAATCCAAATTTTCGACTTCGAGAGACCACTGAATCATTTTGAAATATTTATAAAAAAAAAAATGTGATTTTTTTCAAATTGTTAACACAAAAACTGAGTTTTTCAGTTTCGCCAATTTTGACTCACAAGGACCAATGTGACGGTAAAAGTTACTATGAATACAGCTATAGAGGGTAGTGAAAATCTGCAAAAATGTCAGAAAGGTTTATTCGCCTTATTAACTATTTTTTTAGTGCAAAATGAATAATCATGTAGAGGATTTAATTTTTTGGTAAGATTCATACATGTTCGAAAATTAGAAAAACAACGAAATACCTATTTTTCAGCAGTACTAAGTAACTATATACGTTATTAAAGAAGGTAACATTTCATGTGCGAAAAATTCTTTTCAGAGATTTTCAAAGAGTTGACAGTGAGACTTTTGTCTTATTAATCGAAACAGAGCCGACAGCAGAGGAAAGCGAATTTACTCTATTTCTACGTGTAATTTCACCTTCTGGAAGTTGTCACACCAATCAACTTTGACTTAATTTTTATTCCAATGCGTAGTGCCTGGTGGCAGTTCACAGCTTCACTTCCAGGTAGCTGACTACTTAATGAAATGAAATCTGCCTTTGGAAGAAGGTCAGTCACGCATTTTTTCCGTGTATTTAAAAGTGAGAAGACGTTTATCACTTTTCATCTATAATTAGCAATACAATCTCACCAGAATGTATTGAAGGAAATAATTCCTGAGGTATTTTAAGTAGGTTTGTTTAGATAGGATTTATCTGTTTAGTATGTGTTTAAAGTCGATTCATAAAAACATTTAATGCATGAATTGACTTCAGGCCTTAAAAAAATGTTGTTTTTCTTTTTTACAAACGTTTGTTAATTAATTAATTTCTTTACGTTTTTTTTATTGATAATTAAATTCAAATTATTCTTTTTATCTTTCATTTCAATTTATTCACATCCTAAAATATCATACAAATCATACATTTCTACGAGGTAGAGATAAATTTGATATGAGTCATTTATCAATAGGTAAATTAAGTAAGATTGGCAGTTAAATTCTAATTAAATGCATAGCTAGTTATATGCAGAGCATATAACAATACAATTACATATTAAATACATGGACATGTGTGGCAATCATTGATTCAGAATTTAATTAAATGTCTGAATGGTTTCAACAACCAATTAATACAATGCTAGACAGTTGTGAAATACATACAATGTTGTATCAAAGATAATACAAATATAGTTTTTATGATTCTATTAGATCACATGAAAAATAATAAAATAAATAACATTAATAAATTATTCATAAGTGTATATGTTGGATTGATAACTGCTACACAGGGTAAGTCCAATCGACTCGTTAAAGATATGACCTCAAGAATCATCCACCATTTAGTATCAATAAAAAGTTAAAAAGTGTTGAATAATGAACCTCCTCCAGTAAAAAGACACATTCTTATCACATCACCGTGGCCATCATGTCATATTTTGGTACTTCACATCTCAAACAGAAGTAGTTCAATTAAATAAATACAATATGTAGTAGCATGAATCATCACTGACCAACTAATTAACAATTTGACGGCTAGCTTAAGAGTTAAACATAAATCAGACCCAAAATTCTGATTCCAACATACTTATTAAAAAAAAAAAAAATAATAAATAAAAAAAATAAAAATAAAAAAACCGATAAGGGTCTTGGGTTCAGGACTTAGTAAGGACCGTACTGTTTTTAGGCCAACGGTTGTGCAAGAAGGTGATTTGGCCCAGATCACGCTCAACCGCCAGGTTTTTCCCCCAATTAAGGGTACTCACTTTATAGAGGCTGGGTGAGCCCCAGGAGGGTCTCCCGATCCCACAGGGTCGATCCACGGCTGAATATCTCGAACCCGGGACCTTGAGATTAGCAGAGCAGTGCCTTACCCACTGAGCTACCCTGCTCCACTCCAACATACTTATTTTGTATTATTTTTTTTTTTTCCAGGTAAATGAGAATATGTGCACTAATATGCTAGGGTAAGTTTTCATAAAATATAATTAACATACTTATTTTGCATTAATTATATTTTATGAAAACTTACCCTAGCATATTAGTGCACATATTCTCATTTACCTGAAAAAAACGAACAGTATAAATAGACAACTATACATTAACAAGGCAAAACTACATAAATTTATGATTAAACATTTTTGTGAAAAGTTATTACTTTCTCTCCTCTCCTTTTATGAATTTCAAATAGTTCAATATAGTAATGAATCACCTATTGGCGGGGACTTATTTTTCTCGTTTAGAATACACATTTCTAATCATTCAATATAATAGTGATAAATGATACCCAACATTTTATATTTTGAATATAATTAAATGTCATTTTATCCTTATTAGTAAGTCAAATGGAAATGAAAAATAGGTCATTGATTATTATGAATAATGAAAAGTAATTTTATGCATTTCCCTGGTGACAGAGGGAGTGGGATAGCTCTGTGGGTAGGGCATCGTGCTACTAATTTCATGGTCCTGGGTTCGAGACCCGGCTGTGGCAGATAATTATTTATTCTGTTTTCAGTCGTGGATCGGTCCTGTGGGATCGGGGGACCCTCCTCGAGCTCATCTAGTATCTATAAAGTGGGTACTCTTAATTGGTAGAAAAACCTAGCGGTTGAGTGCGATCTTAGCCAAATCACCTCCTTGCACAACCGTTGACTTTGAAACAGCACGGCCCTTAGCAAGTACTGAACACAAGATCCTACAGGGTACAAGGTTGCAAAACCTTGCAGTGGTACAAGGTTTTTTTTTTTATCTGGCAACAGAAATAAATCTTTCTTTGACAAAATACCAAAAGATATTACAAACATTAAAAATGTTTCATTTTTGATGCATTATATAACTACTCTTTTTAAAATATTTATTGTATATACACCCCCGTTGAAAAATAATCGCAAAACCTATAAACCACGTTTTATTTTATCAATAGTGATAGGATTAGTTATGTAAGAGACATTAGGGATAAGTAATATCATTGTTTATCTCTATTTGTCCACAAAAGAATGATTAAAAGTTATTGTTTGATTTCAATTCCATTTTCATTCTGTTTTTACCTTTTGTTTGTATCGTCTATCGAATTCTCCCTTCAATTCTGTTTTAATTTATGATTTTATTCGTGTGTTACTGACTTACTTAACTCACGACGATTCACTAAAAATAATTACTCTTCACGAAGAAGGAAAATCTTCGCTTTGCATCGCTAATTGCCTAGGCGTTCATTACTACATAGTTTCAAGGATCATGAAAAGGACAAAGATGCTAGTCATTCAAAATTACCAAATATAGGATGTCCAAAATCACCAATCTCATTGATGATCGTTTATTGAAATGCAAGTACTCAGGAAATTCAATTTTCTAACTTCTGGCATTAGAGACTTGGTTGCTGGTACTCGGAGGCTATTAATCTCACAAGTAACCGTTAGAAGAAGACCGAGAGTGACAAACCTTAGCTCAAAAATACTCTCAACACAGCCCCTTCTTAATGTAGAACCTCATAAACAGAGACTAAGATTTGCCAGAGAAAGCCAATCTAGGACTGAGGAGAAATGACAAGATGTCCTATTCACTGACGAAACAAAAGTAACCCTGTCCAGATGGCCGTATAAGAGTCTGGAGGAGACTTAGAGAACAGATGGAATCAGAAACTGTAGCATTTGGAGGAGGCTTTATCATGTTGGGGGAGGGAGGAATGGGATTTCTTGGTAGGCACGTATCGAGTTGGAGCCAGTCCAAGGAGGAATCTTGAATGCTTAAAGGTATGTGGAGATGAGTTTACAAGATCATGAGCCGTACATCCCTGTGGTTGGTGCTGAATCACCGCTTAAGCATGATAATGTTCGACTCCATAATGGAACATGTGTTTCTAATTAATTGAATACAGGAGGTAGACGCGAACTAGAGTGGCCAGCAAGGAGTCCGGACCATTATCTAATCGAGAATGTGTGGGACTAAGTTAAATGGAATTTTCGGTTGCGGGTTCCTCCTCCTACTACATTTGAAATATTTACGGCTGTATTGGAGGAGCGGCACCATACCTCTAGATTTAACTAAAAAAACTTTTGATGAATATGAAAAAAAAAATTGAAAGAGTTATTAAAGCTGTATGAGGAAATACATCTTAATGAATGCGATCATAAAGCCATGAAGTTTAATTTTTATTCAACAAATTGATTGTTGATTGTTGTTTTTTTTATAAAGAAACATCTTATTTTTATTAAAAATATCCGATCATCAATACAGGAAGAGGTGCCGTTGGGTATTACTCTTTATCATGCCTTTCATGCCACGTTAACATGTTCCTAGCCAGCCCATTCACTGGTTGTCTCCTAGACAGGTGTGAATTTAAAAAATAAAGCCGAAAAAAAATTGTTCATATAATATTAATTGATAAAATTGTTTATTTTGAATTTATAATTGCCTTTTTGTGAATATAAAATCTCCTGTTCTCGTGAAATAAAAAATATTCGAGGTGTAGCAATTTTGTTGATGGGGAGTGTTTATTAATGAACTATTTCAATTACTAAAGAAATATTTCAAAAACTCTTATTAACATATGAAATTATAATTTTAATTAAGAATAATTAATTTGTAGGTAAGCAAAGAGAAAGAGGAGTTGCGGAGGTGAACTATTAACTTTATAGAGGAAGGCCTAGGTTGGAATCCTGGTATGTATACTAATTATTCTAATTATTATTTCTTAGAAGTATTACTTATTTTAATAATTATAATTTAGGAAAATTATCGTAACTTAAGTTATAGTCGATCACTATGTTACTTAATATAATAATTATTCAATTGGTATTAATAAGGCAAATTATTATTAGTTAATTACTTGTAAACTATTACTTAAAAAAAATAATATTAATAAAAACGTTTCTGACACAAGTAATAAATCAAACGGAACACAGTTCATAAAATACTATATGTGCAGTTATGTCACTGTTTACAGTACATATAAATTATCCCTTCCTTACCCTATTGAAAAACTCATTAACTTATTTGTAATATTTAAATTTTAAAAAAATCATAAATGCAATCGACAATCCTATAATAAGTTCGTTTAAATTAAATAACTTCTGTTAAAAATAGAATCTTTCTTTTACAAAGGGACAAGAGAGAATTATATTAACATGAAATCTAATTCTGTAACCGATGAAAGCATAACAAAGAGAAGCGAAACGCCTGAGACAAATAGCATTAATAATAGAAAATTGGCTTCAAGAAAGAAAATACCGGGAGGCTACAAGTACCTCTTGCAGCTTAATCCCCAGTAAGTTGTCTTGCTGTTTTTGCGGATCTGAAGAACAGTTGAGAGCTGACAAAAACCAGCTCGTCTAGAGAACTTGGGAACTTCGTTTCTTAGCCCTAGAACAGGTTGCTGAATTTAGCACTACTTCGGAGCAGCTGGAATTCAGAACTAAGTTTGTATTTAATGGAATATATTTCTCTATATCTAATGGAAAAAACAAATGTGAAAGTTAACGAAATTCATATATTTAGTTTTCATAAAATAAACTATCATAAACTTAACAACTTAAACGACCAATACACGCCATCTCTTGCCACTACAAACGGTTCCAAGACTAATTGCAAAAAAAAACTAATTACCTTTCATAAAAGGCTGCAGAAGAGCTGGATTGTCTCATATAACAATAAAGTGTCATTAACACAAATTACTGTTTTCACAGGTCTATCGTGTAATTTAAAATTGTTAATTGTTTGTTGAAACAGTATTTCCTAACCAAGTATGTAACACATTTTATTTTTTATTTTTAAAGGAATAAAATGGCTCAGAGACACATACTCTTTTTAAAATATATCACACACCGTGCTGTGTTTAATTTTCAATTACTTCTTTTTTTTCTTTTTAATAAAATTAAGTGCCTATTTTTTTTCTGATGAAAAAAAAATTATGCGCAAGTTGCCACCACACTCATGGGCAGTAGGTATTAGGGCTATAAGTGTCCATTCATTCATACTATACATATAGAGTAAAGAAAAAAAACAGAAAAATAATACATATGCATTATAATTGAAATTAAATAAATATTTAAATTAAATAATAACAAAATAACTATACAACCATGATAAAAAAAAAAAAAAAAATAATAAGCTAAGTAAAATAAAATAAATCACATTCATAGATATTTACATTCAGCTTAGGGATCTTCGAATCAAGCTATAACACCCAAATGTGGTTAGCGCCAATTCAGACGCAGAATAGCTAATTTTCTAAAACATGAAATCAAATTTTATAAAACGCTTTGATTGAATGTTACATTATTATTCAATCCTTCATTAAATTCGAAGACGCGGATCATGGTTTACTATACATCATGCAGTAGCTTACATATCGTAAGAAATATAAACAAGTACGAGAGGAGATTTTAATCTCTCATATTGAAGAGCTTATAATAATATAATATAAACATATTAAAGAGAGGAACAGCTTTTAGGAACATCAGGAAATTATTAAATGTAAAACTTCAATCAGAAACTGTATCATTCTAAAGCTAAGTATCCAGTTACCAAGGAGCTCCTTAATGATCACCTAAGACATTTTTATTCTATGATTTATAGGGCAAATGTTTTCATTTTCATATGTTAGTGCATAAAGCATATGTTAGTGAAGGTTAATTTAATCAAGTTGGTGGTTATTCCATGTGTGTCCAATTTAGTTTAATAAAGCTTAGTTAAACAATAGGTATACTTAATCATATTTATTTAAATTTATTAAACTAAATTATTCTAAGATGGAGAAACATCTTCGGCCACAAATCAATCTCGCAGTAATGCTACCCAAGAATGGAATCACTGGCTCAAAACCTTAATTTTTTTTATATCAATTAATGTGACCTCGGACCCTAAGAAACCCCAATTATTAATAAACTTTATCATTCCATCAGTGTGTGAACATATCAGTAAAGTTGGCACTTACAAACAAGCTATTGAAACTCTGAAAAAGCTCGACTTAAACTTAAAACTCGACACCAGAAATCTGGAGAAACCACTGAAAAATACCTAGAGGTTTTGAGCCTCCTCCCCAAGGATTGTGCTTTTATCAAAAACTGAGCTCATATTTGGATTCTCCGCTCAGAAAAACAGTCAATTCCTAATTTTTATGGAAATCGAAAAACAGAAGTTTTTTTTTGGTAAAATTCGGTTAACCATACATACCCCTTCGAGGTTTTTTCGAAATCTTTTTGCATATTTCTCCTGCTTCGCATGTACAGTGCAGAAACCTGGAAAAGGAGCATTCCGTTTTAACAAAAAATAACGTGAACGTAAATCTCTTTGTTATCCGGAGAAGCAATATTTAAAAATTATCTGTTGGAAATCGAAGAAAAGTATTTATTTATGATCTGTTGGTGTTATTTATTACTAAACCGAAATATTTCTTTACTTATAATAGCCAGTTATAATAAGGATTTATAAACCTATTTATAATAAGGCTTTGAACAGTGATTGCAATTTTATAACAATTCACATTTTAACTAAAACTTCATAATAAACCGACCGATCTCAAATGTCAAAAACACATTTAAAAAAGTAAACCGAACTAATACAAAAATTATATAATATTTATTATCGGAGCAACATTTCACACTGACACGCCCGTTTAAAAATTTAAAAAACAAGATTATATTGTTTCCTTCCTAAAACGTATTTCCACTAATCCTAGGAAATGTAAAATTTTTTGTATACCTTACACAACGGTGCAAATTTGAACAAAACTGAAGTTTGTGAAATTTGTAAGCAAATTTAAACGAGCACCTCAAAACACGTAAATGTCATAAAACTTTTTGTTTTTTGATTTTCATACAAATTAGGAATGAATTTGGGGGGTGGAACAGACTATTATAATTAAAGGAACATTTCGGCTTAGCAAGAAATAACATCTTAAATAATTAGGGCTCGTACTTTTCTGCAATTTTCAACATTCAATTATGAATTATTGCTTTTCCTCTATGGCTATAATAAGGAGATTTAATGATCCGTGCACGTTATTTCTTATTGAAACGGAATGCTCGTTTTTTTAGGTTCCTGCACCGTATATGCGAAGCAGGAGAAATATGTATAACAATTTTTAAAAAAATTCAAAGGGGTATGATTGACCGAATTTTAATTAAAAAATTTCTATTTTTCTATTTTGATAAAAATGAGGAATAAACTGTTTTTTTTTTTTTGGAGAGAAGAATACAAATATGAGCTTGGTTTTTGAGAAATTTGAAACTTTCCTCAAAAAATCACAATTTTGAAGGCGTTTTTGGATATTTTGTACATTGTTACCAAGCTTAATACTTGAATATATTGATGGCTATTTTTTTTTCCCCGTTTGTTAATTGGAACATTTTGAAATTAAACACATATACCTAAATTTATTAGAACCAGAAATATAAAATAAAATGATTTGTAGATACAAAGTTCTCGATTTATTGCCAAAACTTCTGGGAAATGATGGCGTTAAGCTCGGACACAGTCCAATATTTTGAGGCCTAGATTCACCAAAAATTATAGGAGACTCATGTGGGATCCTCTCCTTGTAAGTATGAACGAAAAATCATTCTCCTGTTTATTGTTATTTAAACTTATAGATTTACCACATATCGTGAGTACTTTCCGAAGGATAATTATAATGAATAAATATTTTGTGTCGTCAAAAACTAAACTAATAAAAACCTTTAATTTTTTTTTTGAAGATGGGTGCTTTCAATTTTGTAAAGATATAAGGCAAAGTATTGATCTTAATTACACGGTGACTAAATGGGTTACTAGCTAACAAGCATCAAGGTTACTAGGTCATAGCAAACTAACTGGAATAACGATTTCTTTGTCCTGTGTCAGCTGCTCCTTAACTAGATCTCTCTGCAAGGTTGGTATTTGATCTCGCTTACAAAGAACCTAACAGCTCTTGGCAATTGGATCCATCACCTTTCAAAAAAAAAAATTATTCTTTCTTTTATCTTGAAATAATTATTACATAATATGATACAGAGATTATTAAAATATTATAAAATAATTTATAACAACGTTTCTACGTTTATATATATATATATATATATATATATATATATATATATATATATATATATATATATATGTGTGTGTGTGTTTGTGTGTGTGTGTATATATATATATATATATATATATATATATATATATATATATATATATATATATATCGACGTTTTCCGAAAAAGTCAAGCGTCAAAAAATCGAAATTTAGGAGTTAATTTATTATGGGACCTAAGCACCAACTCATTCGATTCGATCGACTAATGATGACGTAAACACTAAATACTCAGTCTTCATCTCGCCTTTACCAGTGCTAGAAGTCTTAAAAATAAATTGTAATTACAAATATGTTGCCATTACCATAACCACCTAATGTAGATGGGACCTACACCTGATGTAACAACACCTACATACCATTGGCAGTGGGAGAGAGTTTCATACGAATGTTGTAATTTCACTCAAATAAGTCCACGTTTCCACACTATTTTTTTTTTCTTATCCTCTGATTTAATTCACAAAATAACATTTTCAAAAAATAATTTTACTTTTATTAAAAAGTTTTTGTAGTCAACTTGCTTTCACGGTTATGAAGTTGTCATGACTACTACAAGTACTCAAGATTGAAACTTCTTGAATTTATTAATCACTTTTCTAATGTCATTTTAATGAAAAATCAGCTGGTTTTATCATTGCCAAATCTTTCGGAAAGAGAGTTCCGAATATTTTCATGTTGTGTAGATTTTGATTAAAATTAATGTAATATGTTTAAAATAATAAGAAAATACATTTATATTTAAATCCATGCTCCCTCTTTGCAAACTATCCCGCCCAGATCATGGCAACACTCTTCAAAAGCAGCTATAAGCGTTACAGAAACGTGTCAGGAGTAGTTACTTTAGTAAAGAATTAAGAAATATTTTCTCAAATACACAACTTTATTTTTCTGTTTCACTCAACAGCAAATCTGCGCACAGTTCACATATTTTCAACACGTTCCATCTTGCGTCATAAGGTGTATTTCAATTAGAAACAAAAATGATTTGTTAGACGTAGATTTTATCAATGATCATAAATAAGATATTAAAATATAATTAATAAAATTCATAATATAATAAATAAAAATATAAATGAATAATAAATATTTATAATAAATAAAGGAATAAGAAAATAACTATATAAATAAAAGTTTGTAAACATATTATAGCCCTTAAGTCAATGAATATAGAGTGGTAATAAGAAAAAAAAATATATTGAAAAATAAATATGATTCAGTTTCGCTTTGAAATATGTTTTTCCCTTTAATAATACTAAAAACCTTCATTTTTTTTATTTAAAAATACAACATTAAACATTATCCGCAGGATAACTTTAACTTGCGTGTCAGTTTAATCAAGGATGTAGTTGTATATTAACAGAATAACTTAACACCCATTATTTAATAATGATGAGATCATCTAGAAAGAACATAAAAAAGTTTCCTTTTCTATTTACTGATGTTGGGAAAAAGTTTATACCAGTATAATGGTGGAATGTTACTTTCTAGAGCATTGTAATAAAATAAAAAATGAAAAAGTGCACTTAATAAAAAACCAGTGAAGCACTCGCCGCTAGTGTGGGTTTATACGTATACATGAATATTAAAATATTTTGTGAATACATACATATTCATAAAGCTTTTCTTCTTTATATTTTTTCTATATATCGCTATAAAGAACTACCATTAAGAGGAAATTACACTCAAAACAAGTAAAAACTAAACTAAAATGATCTTCTTATGAAAAGCCGCATACATTTTAATTAGCATTTATTGAAACGTCTATAAATATTTGTATAATATGTTTAAAAAAATAATAAAATATAAAAATAATACAATATTCTAAAATAATTTTAAGCATTTTATAAATCAGTTTTGGAACATGGTCCATTGTGCTTGAAAGCTTTGGTATTAATAAATAAACATAATTTTCTGGATTCACAAAGTAACATAAAACTATTTCTTAAAATTGAAAAAAAAAATCAAAGAATAATCAAGGGATATTCCATCGAAAATCAATATATCCACTTAGGGAAAATGTTAGCGTGATAGAAAAAAAAAATCGGACAAATGTGTATATTTCCAAACATGAAAATTATTATTAAGCATCTCATATAGATGAGATAAATTTTGATTGAAAAGGCTAAATTTTTACAATTATTTGACAAGAGGGAATTCAACTTTTGAAGAAAACTAAATACCCTTTAGATGTAAAATATGTCAACAAATAATTTTTTATGAAAACCTGATCAGTAGGCTTTTGATGGAATGTTCCTTAATTTAATGCTGAGGAATTGGTTATACAAGTATATATCAATATTACAGATACTGGTATAACAGTTTAAACAATTATTACTATCATTTTATTAAAATTTATAACACACATTAGGGATCTACCCATATTGAATATTTTGCCGATACTGATATTTCAAAGGCCGATAATCGATATATCGGCCTATCGGCCGTTCGTTCCTTTCCTTCGTGACCACGGAATATAGCAGGGAATACGAATAGGAAACAGCCGCTGGTAACAGCAGCTGTACGATAGGGAGTTAGAGGCCTGGCTCTGTTCACCTGCTTAGTCTATTATCTGATTATAAGTTTATCGGCTCACTTCTGGGGTAATGTCGGACATGCTGACGTCATTTTTTTGGGTAGATTACGAATTATGATCAGAATTCATGATCCAGGAATACAAATATGTTGCTTTTTAATGGTATTTTATCAAAATAAACTGTAAAATATATATATATATATATATATATATATATATATATATATATATATATATATAGTTTTATTTTATTTTTTCGGGAAATATCCATTTTATCAAAAAATGTTACAAACGAAAGTTGTACAACCTAAGGTTGCCTACAAATAAGATCCAGTTACATTTTAAGTCCAGTCTCTGAGAAGTATTTCTTCCCGCCGGATGTCACTATTCCTCCCATCACTCTTCACCATTTCCACCGCTGTGCCATCCTCCCTCGGTTATGCAACCAACAAAACCTTACATAGTGACCTTAATATCTCATTTGGTTTAGACCTTATTCAATCCAAAGTCTCCAATACAATCTCTATCTAGTTCCACCCATCCCTACAATCCTCCTGTATGGTTGAAACTACAATCCTCCCTTTTGTAAATATTTAAATAGCAGTTCTGGCAAGGACCAGATTCTTCACTCAAGCTCTGCGCGTTTGTAGCTATAGCGCCCTCGCTCAGTCTCCACAGGTTATCAAGGCCAGTGTCACGATTAAGCTCTGGGATATCCAGGAGTGATGCTTTTACATCCATAAGTGGGGGAACAAGCTTGTCTCGTGTTTCCCCAGGCTAATTGTAAACAGTATAAATAAGTATGCCTGCGTTTAAAAGTTTATATTTTTCTTATTTATTTTTTCGCTATTATTTCATTTTGTTAATTTTCTGTAAATATTATGTGAATGAACTTTTTAAACACTATTACCATTGCTCTTATTGAGACAGAATGTAATATTACTTAACAAGAATAGTTAAAAAATGTAGGTTAACTCGACGGAGAAGGTTGAGACAGAACGATCATATGAATCTAGAGACAACCAAGGAACCACAAGCGATCATTAGCTCTCTGACCCAGTATAATAGAGTTCTAAGGTTAGGATAAAGGGATAAGGATATGAGCTGATAAATGAGAAATGAGAAATGAGAAGAGGAAGATACTTGGATTTTTATCAGTGTTAACAGTTAACAAATAGATCTGGTCACTAGTAATATTTCCTCAACTAATCTCAAGTTATTTAATAAAAAATTATATAGTGACATTAGAAGCCTTTACTTTCGTTTAAACATTTTGCTGTACTTTAAATGCTCAATTTTATCTTATTACTATTTTTTTTTTTTGAGATCTCAGAGTACAAATGTATTTTATTCAACTCAAGCTTATATTCATTTTTTGAACATTGGTATATATTTTTTATCCTCTCTAACAATAGCAGATGTTTTCCTTTTTTAATCAAGTATTTTGCTTTATTTTCAATCTATAAACTGCTTAACTATGTTTTGATAGAGGGATAAATGTTCAATGAAAGGTAAAAAAAATGTTCTATACAAGGGTCCTTGGAAATTGCCTAAATGGCAAGAAGAAACCAGTACAAACTTTTCTGTTTGATATAATCCATTTAAACTTTGATGAGTACCAACATGAGTTTCTCTTTCATATCATCCAGGGAACGAGGTTTTTATTTAAAAACATTATCCTTGAGATATTCATGAATAATTGATTCAGAAAATGTATTATGTTATACATATTTGATGAAAAATACAACAGAATTTCTGAAATCAGCCTTTTACTGAATAACCTTACCTGAAGTTTTATATTTCTCACTCGATACCCTTGACTAGAATAAACGTTTCGATGGCTTATCGCTAAGGCAAACGAACCCAATAAATTAGGGAAATATTCCCTTCGGTGTTGACTTAAAATTATAGGTTTCGTCACGAAGCGGAGTGAGCCAGAAAAAAAAATAAATAAAGAAGAAGGGATGGCTTCTGTCTATTTTTCGTTAAATGTCATTTTATTTAAAAAAAAATTAAACAATAATAATATTAAGATAAAATTTAGCATTTAAAATACAGCAAAATGTTTAAACAAAAGTAAAGGCTTCTACTGTCACTATATAAATTTTTATTAAATAACTTGAGATTAGTTGAGGAAATATTTGCTAGTGACCAGATCTTGTGGTTCCTTGGTTGATTACTATTTATATTATCTATAATATATAGTGTATATATATATATATATATATATATATATATATAATGATACAGTTAAATTATGTAAACATGAAAGAAAACTATCACCCAGTCGTCTACTGTAGCTGAAGTGAAAAGGAGATATCTATTCGTCGCCTTCTCTCAAGGCAATTTGTGCACGACACACGCTTTATGCTGTGACCTGGGGCATTCTCCCTGTCTATAACCGTCCTCTCCACACTTCTCGGGAAAACACCTTTAAACAGTGGAGAAAAACAAGAGGGAGAGATAAAGGTAATGGGAGGGATGGACAACGCAAATGGACTTGTCTTGAATTTTCACAAAGAAATATATATATATATATATATATATATATATATATATATATATATATATATATATATATATATATATATATATATATATATATATAGTTATGTTCCTGCTGAGTAAAATCTACTAAAAAAGTCTGTCGAACTGCATATTTATTTTGCTTCATTGACTAAAAACAATTGCAGAATAATTATACATATATTTTTTATTAATTTATATCTAATATATCATAGTAAATTTAAAAAAAAATATAGATGTATAATTATCTATAAATTATAAAAGAAATGTAAAAAGAATATAATTGTTATCTACCATTGTCCGAAGATCGCATGGCGAATAAAAATTAATGAATGAAAATGATAAATATTGTGCAAATATTTAAAAAAAAAATATGATGAAAAGCTTGCGTACATACGTAAGCCTCTGTAATCGTTCATACCCGAGAAAGCTACTTCACTTCACTAATTTTTGAATAATTGCGAAATTATTCCGTGAAAACTTGAAAACTATTGTCGTTAGGTGAACATTATTGTTCTTTTGAACCTCTTCTTTGAAAACTTC
The DNA here is from genome assembly GCA_948150685.1 of Rhaphigaster nebulosa. NCBI lineage: Eukaryota > Metazoa > Arthropoda > Insecta > Hemiptera > Pentatomidae > Rhaphigaster > Rhaphigaster nebulosa. The sequence goes on from OX411310.1 coordinate 39,554,036, forward strand.
TGCAAGGAATAAGACTGAACGACAGGTAATCATGGACGGACCAGAGATTCGGATATCACTCAGGCCCTTTAACATTATTTTCAACAATTACAAGATTTGGTTAAAAAATATAAAATTAAGCTCAACTGTGAAAAATCACTAAACATCACTTACACGCCCGGGCATACTAGCACTTCTGTTTACATAAACAATGTTCCCAATGCACCCAATTACTTAGCATTCATCTTTTACAGAAGTATTACTTGGGGCTACGAATTAAACATAAATGTCTAACCTTGCGCATGGCGTGATTTGCATTCATGCTTGCTATGTATATAGCAATATCATCGGCATATGCAGCGATTTGAACATTGTCAATCTTTTGCCCTACTATATGGGCTGTATAATTGTTGAAAAGGACTGGCGCAAGGACCGAGCCCTGAGGAACACCACAGGTGACTGGGCGCGAGGTGGAGATCTCAGATTTGACACGGACAGGACATGTAGGAGATGTCCGGCCACTGATGTAGGAGCCAATAATGTCGACCAGATGGTCCGGGAATTGGTGAAGCCGGAGTTGATCAATTAGAGTGGTGTGGGATACAGAATCAAATGCCTGTGTGCAATCTAATGAGGTCATAGCGGTAGCAAGATTTTTATTGAGGTTTTTCGTTGTGTCATACTGTAGTTTTGCTACGTGATGATAGCAGCTAACGCCACGAGAGAACCCGGTTTGTTCCGGGGGATGATGTCATGTGTATCGCAGTGTTTTCGGATATGTATGAGGATTAGTTTCTCATATATTTTTGATACGTGATTGAGGAGACTGATGGGCCGGTATTCTTCCGGTACCGCTCCTCGTTTTTTGGGTTTCAGAAGTGGAACAACTATAGCATGTTTCCACTCAGTAGGATAATATCTCAGGCGTGAGCATGAGTTGAAAATATTGAGGAGAAACATATGAGCTTTCCTGGGGAGTTGTTTGAGCAGGACATAGGGTATGTTGTCCTTTTCTGTTGATTTGTTTCCCCTCGTATTTCTCAGTGTTGCAGTCAGTTCTTTTTTATAGGAGGAAAAAATGGTTTGTGTTATATCAGTCAGTGGACTGATCCGTCAGTGGGGAGGGAGAGAATGGAAGCGGCCCCTACTACAACTGCTCGTCCAGTGGTCACATCCTACTCCTCCCTCATTGGTGAACCCCTACAGCCAACCGACAATCACCCCCACCACTCCAGCTTTAGCGTCACAAGCAGCTCATTCTGCTGCCAGCTCTGAAGTTGAGGAAAAGGACCACCTAGACAGCCGGTTGGACAAGATGATGTGGACATGATGACCCAGCTCATAGCATTGGCGATGAGGCTACGCCAGAAACATGATTGAATACCTGGTAGTCAACTACTACATCAGAGGCCTGATCCCGAAGAAGACCGAAATTGAGCTCCTCTTGCAGCAGCACAGAACCTCGGTAGTGGCGCTAACTGACACTATGCTCAACAGCTCGGCTGGTCTCCATTTCCAAGAGTACACTGCATACCGGGAGGCTTGCTCACCAGGGTCACTTGGTGGCGTTGTCTTTCTGGTCAGACGAGATGTCCCATCCAAATTCATTTCGACCTGGTGGTATCTACCTATGGGACTCATCTACCAACTGCACAAATCACAGTTGACTCATCAGTTCACGTTCATTTGTGTTTATAGGAGACCTAGGGATGAAATCACACCTGTGAAGTTATTGCTGCAACACAGCAAGGCGAAGGGTCGGTGTATCGTCCTTGGGGACTTAAATGCTCGAAACTCCACCTGGCTGTGTGGCAATTACAATCCACCGTGTACATACCTATAAGACCAGGATGGCCGTCTTCCACCCGGAGGTGCACACCTTTAGGTATACATCCCGATCTTCGACCCAAAACCAGCTTCTGACCAGAGATCTGCACACCATCTCGGATTGTCTAGCGCTCCCGTACGGACCGTCCCATGGAAAGGATGGTATCCCGTAAGTGTTGTTGATGTGCTACCTAGGAGAGATAAAGACTTCCTTCTGAATATCTTTAACTCATGCATTCGGATCTCGTACTTTGTTAAAGTCTGAAAACAAGTGATTGTTGATACTCAAGCAGGGGAAGACGAGTAACCTACAGGAGCACTATCGGCCAATCAGTCTCTTCTCGCACATTAGCAAGATTTTTGAGCGGCTTCTTCCCCACCACCTGATGAAGCATTGCAGTGAGGAGCCCGTCATTCCGCCGGAGCTGATTGGTTTTCAACGAGGGGTCTCTTGTGAGCACTCTCTTGTGAAGCTGCAGGCCCGCAACGTAGAGCGTATGCAGATGAATAGAGCTACGGCGTTTATATCTCTGGACTTCTCACAGGCCTTTGACTGTGTGTCACACAAACTCCTACTCCGCTGTCTGGAAGAGTTTAGGTTTCCTGCCTCCCTTTGTCGATTGATTTCATGCTATCTTAGCGGAAGATCTTTCGTTGTACGGATCGGCGAGAGCCTATCGATTCCACACGACACTGTCTATGGAGTACATCATGGATCTGTACTGAGATCAATACTGTTCCTCGTATTCACGTCACCAGTAGTCTTAGTGCAGCATCCAGGGGCAATAGTCTGGGGCAATAGCCTATGCGAACGATATCGGCATCTACGCCACCAGCGTCAAAGCCAGCAGGACCTTCGAAAAGGCACAGGCAGCATCAGCGGCCATTGTGGAAGACCCCAGACTGAAAGGCATCAGAATGAATCCGGCGAAGACGGACGTCATCGTGATGTCGTTTCAGAAAGGGAAGAAGGCACTGCCCAAGACATTCAAGATGGAAACAGCAGACCGACCTCTCTCTGGCTCTATTCTCTATCACTTAAGACAGGCACCTCACCTTCTCCAGCCACGTCAGAGAGAGAATCAGCTGGTCCGGCTGAAGTCGCATAGACTTTACTATCTGCTGATGTCGCCGCAGCTCTCACTTCGGCTGAAGTTACAAATTTACAAAGTCATTATAAGACCAGCCATGCTCTACGGTGCACCGCTGCTTCGGCACCTGTATAAGACCACCTTAAAAATACAGCAGAGCTTCCAGAACTCCGTTCTTCGGCGGATCGTCAGAGGTATCTCACTCCAACGAGCAAGAAACGACACCATCTATGAGGAGCTCCACCTGAATATATAAGCCGGAGGCACATCAAATTGTTTGATGGGCTGAAGGACTGTGCCAACCCTCTATTCAGAGAGGTCGCACCACCACCAGGGCCTGGAAGGTGGCAGGGCTCTGTCCCCTAACTCGTCGAGAGAAGGGGTCTGGACTCTGCGGTCTAAACTCATTTAACCTTATTCTCGAACCAACATAATGGCTCCTGTTCATTCTCTACAAATTAGTGGGGGCCAAATCCAGAATGTGAAACCTCTGCACACAGAGGACATTTTAATATCAATGATCTTAGAATACCCTCGGGTAATGTAAGGAATTATTGTCTATATTTTATATTGTGCATTATTGTTCATATTGTATGTGAAAAATACTTGATATAATCGGAGGAAAAAAAAAAGTTGATATGTGTTATACATAATAACACAATGTTAGTTATTAGTTTTATTACTTCATATAATTTTGTATTTGATATTATATTGTATTGTTATTGTTATTAAGGCCAATTCGAGGTCGCCTTGGGCCAAAGCCGTGGGATTTGACACCGTACCACCTGCTAGTTACATCACTACTAGAAATCATTGTGTGAAGAAATAATATTAAATTAAATGCTGCTGAAAGGGTAAAGCATGTAAATAAAAAAAGTGTTATTATTGACTATGATATATTAATAAAACTTCATATTGATAAAATAAAAGTATAAAACTAGTAAGAAGAAAGAAATATAGTAAACCAATATTATAGAGAAATATACAGGTTAATTATCATACATGGTTTTATCATTAAATTATCTCATGAAACAAGCAAACAGTTTGAAAGACAATAATTAAGAAAAAAAATCGTCATTATATACTCTAAAAATTCTAGAATTCTCATTAAATCAGTGAGTTTTTCTTTTAAAAAAGCTAAGAATCATATGAATATATTTCAAAAAAAAAAAAATATATATATATATATATATATATATATATATATATATATATATATATATATATATATATAGCTAGCTTTATATTATTTTAAAACAATAAATTGAAAATATTTTCAAAAAAAAAGACTCCTGTTAAATTTTAAGGAGGGAAAGAAGCTTGCAGACAAGGGAAAGCAGTGTACACCGCCTCGTGGCTTGAAATTAAACTTGGCTGTCGATCAAGAAAGTCTTTCATTCAGCCACTTTTTGTACTTATGCGCTCTTATGTGAAGAGGCCGTCTTTCAACCTTCAACTAAAAACAAATAAAACAATCAAGTTTCAAGTTGTAATGTTTGATAATATTTATTTTTAGTTTCTTAAGATTTCTAGAATAATGAATTATTTTTCACTTTTTTTTTCTACAGTTTTCCTAATAAATGTTTTCGTTGGTTGCTGGTAACGGTACCGGATCTTAAAGGTGAATAAATAATATATATTTATTTATTAATAAAATTAATTGATAAACACTCATTAATATGCTATTTTTTTGGCAAACTGCTTTTCTAAGGCAGGTGGGGGCTCCAGAAACCGCATTTACTTAATTTACTGATCTAATATACTCTGTATTTGCATCGGTTTCAGAAGGAAACCGATCAATTAAACTATATTTTAACTTAAAAAGCTAGAGACCCCACAGACCCTCCTGCTATGGTCACTAGGTTGGGATATTATAAATACCATTGGAGATCCTTTCCAAGTGTGCTGCGTTTATCAATTCAATTAATTAACCTATATGATGGCATGCGGGGTAAATATAATAATAGATTTTGACATAAGATTTTACTTTATTTAAGAGGATTTTATTAATTAACCTGTTGGTTTAATAATTCACAACCTAAATTACTCTCATTAAAAAAGCCTATTGACTAAACCATATGTATTTTAGAATGCTGTGTCTATTTTGCTTATTTAAAACCTTATTATGGTGCCACATAATATTAGACAATATCGAGCACATTGAATGAAGGGATTATCACTTATCTTATTGTTGTCTCCGTCGTCTCGGGTACTGGCCGCTTCGCCACTCGATGATCTGGTCTTCTCTCCTCTGACTCGGATGGACTACTTAGCTGGACCCTCTGCTTCTACTCTTTGAACCTCACTCTTCAACCTTCCAACTAACCCTACTGTCCTGTCTGCTGCCCCTTTTCTCACTTTCCCCTTCTCCTTCTTGAAAGATACATTTTGTCCCCACTCTCCTTTTACGTCTTCTTATTAGTTGATGCCATAGGAATTTTTTAAGAGACGTTCTCTTGGAGGTCGGTTTCGAAATGTTTGAACTTTTCATTCTCTATTTTTCCTGTCCTTGGCGGCAAGTTTTATTATAACTTGTTTGCCAGGCCTATCTCTTAGTTTTATGGTGCTTTCACTGTGGAATATCTTTATGACTGCTTTTAGGTAATCTCGACCTGGTCCCGGCATTCTTAGGTAGAGCCTCAAGGTCTACCAAGGCCTGCCTGATGTTTCTTTGTTCGAAAAGGAAATTTATTTATGTAAATATTTACTGAACCAGCTGGCATCTATTTAAATTATCCACAATTTGATTACTATTAGTTAATCGGAAATATTTCCTTCCATTCTCAATACATAGTAATTAATAAATATAAATCAAAACCTATCTAAATAAATCTATCACAATAAACATCAAAATGTAATAGTGATAAATGTTAAGGCAAAATATGTTGTTTTTTTTCGTTCTTTCTGAAACGAAATTAATTGATATTTTTTAATTTCTTGATATAGTTAAATAACCGGTCCATGTCTGAAATTTTCCTTAGAAAAATCTGTATGCCTCCTTTTTGGCCGTATGAGAAACACTACATTCCCTCTCCAACTACCTCTAGGAAATTCATTGATTCGCTACACCAATCATCACAAATTTTTAGGCATTATATTTGATCAAAACTTGAATTGGGAACCACACATCCCTGAAAGCCACTTCCAAAAAATAAAATATATTTCTTTTTCTTGGTGGTCCTTGGGGATCAGACAGATTCACCATCTTAGAACTGTATCAGGCTTTGGTCTATACCATATTAGATTACGGGTCTTTTATCAATGGTTCTGCCCGTCGCCGAAGCTTTGCCAAGCTTGATTCAGTCCATCATTTCGGAATCCGAATTGCAACCGGTGAATTCAGAACCAGTCCCATTCTTAGTATATATTCGGAAGCAGGTTTACCTATTATATAGAAGACAAAAATTGGCAATAAATACCATCTCCATACTATTTCTCTAGACAGACCATCCCACTCACAAATACATTTGCCAGTCAAAATTTTCAGTAGTTTTTCGGCAAAAAATCATATTCAACCTTTCCTCTAACTATTTAAACCCAAAATTCAGAATCCAGATTGGACCCCACATCCACCTAAAATAATGCTAAATCTTTCCCATTTTCTAAGAATATTACCAATCTTTTTGGGTATAAAGAACGGTTGTCTATCCTCCTCCATATTTTTGAGGAATGCACTCACTATGCCCCAACAATAAATCGAATAGGACTTACTCCAAATTTATCCATTGCTCTTAATGACAATGAAAATTCCGTAACATTGGTATTTAAGTTTTTGAAAGCACATCGCCTCTTGTCTAAATTATAGCATTATAGAACTTTTCCATTTTTTTTCTCTGTATTAATTAATTAATTTTTTAATCATCAATTATTTTGTTTATTACTTTTTTATTTATTTTTTACTTTTATTTTATTTTTCCAAATGTTCCAAATCTGAGTAGATGACACAAGCTATTGGCGTTGATGGCTTAAGTCATCAACGCCTATGTTGATGACTTAATAGTTATTTTCAAAATAAAATCGTATCAAGAAATTATAGGGCTCAGAGAAGTAAAAAGGCTTGTAGATAAAAAAAAAAATATTCGCAATGGAAAATTTTAAAGTAAAATGCAAATTTCTTTTTTGGTCCCCTGTAAAGTAGCTATGTTCGCATCCGTTACTTAAACGTGGTGGCCAAAATATCTATATTTACTTTTTGTTATGTTGTATTTTAAATCAAAGTTTAGAAATATACTAAAAAAACAAAAATACAAACAAAAGCTGTGATGTAATTTATATAACAATAACTTTCTATGCAGTAAAAAACGTTGCGTGCGCAGGTGGGAAGGAGTCCGACATCGTTTGCGTATCAGTGGATAAAAGTTCACAACACACACTTGATTAGGTTAAATTTAGGTTAATATATAGTTAACTAGCGTCATAAAATAAGCTTAGTAAAGAAAGAGACGAAATGAGTTTACAAAAAATAAAAAAAAAATGTTTATTAATTCTTGCTACTTATTTCTCTTTTTTGGGGGGTGTGAAAAAAAGTATATAACTTCATTTATTAGGTTATTTGTACTTTAGGGGGCTAATAACCATAAAAAAACGAGTAATTACTATCTTTATTGTCATTATATTTTATTATATTTGAGCAGTGATTGTTTGCTGCTATCTGTTCCCCACGTTATTGTTACTGAAACGAAGTGGAATGTAAATGTTATAATACAAAATATAATTTAATTAATAGCATTACAAAAGTTGAGATGGGAAAGCAAAATTTATTACATTGCCGAACAAGTCCCTAAAAAAATAATTAGCGCTGGTAAACGGTAATGAATAAAATGGTAAACGGTCTAGAATCAGACCGAAACGTGAATGGGGGAATTGCGTAAAGACTGATCTTGCGGATGTCGATTTTGACGGTGGTCGGTGGACTTGAGTTGGTGATATCGGCATAGAACCTTCCGGTTTGCTAAGCGTTTTATTATTATTATATTGTCGTATAAATTTATGATACAATAGTTTGAATAACTTAACAGTACAGATTTAGAAACAACCGTATGTGAAAGAACAGCTGAATATGTTATACTTTCTTTCCAAACATGAATATTTAATAGAAAAATCTTGATAACAATCACGAAGCAATAAGAACTCTGGGGTGTGATATCACGACTCAGCAAACAATTGGTTATTTCCCGGGGCCAAAAAATAAGTGGTTATGCTAACCATAAACATGAGAAAGAGGGGATGGCTCCTGAAAGGTATATTCAGAGATCCCTTTGGGTCCGGATGGAGAAAACTACCAATATACCTCTCACACCACCCTCCACATATCGACAACTTCCTTTAGTGCTCAGAAGAACATCATAAAACATTCTCAAATATTTTTATTTTATCACCAAACTTGTTACTAATATTTTCTTTAAAAAGATATATTTAATAATCTCTACAGTCACTTTTAATTATTATATATTGAAATATGATTTTTTAATTTTTTTATTGTATGTATTAGGATTCGTATGAGATGCAGGTATTAAGCCTAGTACAATTTTACTATGTCATGTTTTTAGTTACTTTTCCAACATCTTTATTTGACTTTCTCCTATATTTTCATAAACATTTACTATTTAAAGAAATGAATAACACAATGTCCAATCACTTATTTTTATTTAATGTTATTAATTTTTACAAGAAGAAAATTCAAATCGTTTTTTTCAAAAATGCTTGTCAAGCAAACTTTACAGAAACACGTGAATCGCATATTCTCAAAAAGACAATGCATTTTTTTTTAATTTTATTTTTTATTGTACACAGGAGGAATTTATTAATGGGATATACAGTGATGACTTCAGATAGAGTCTTCAGTATTTGGAGCTTACGCCATCAATACTCGATTTTAAGATCATTTCCAATAATTTTTTCTCGATATATCTTGAGCGGGAATCGATAGAGTTTGTTACGTCCCATAATAAAATAAAACCTAAACTTCGAATTTTTGGCGCTTAAACCTTTTTCAAAAAGCGACGTATAATTAATTTTACAAGAAAATAATTGAGTGTGTTGATCATATTTCATGACTTCTTAGACATTCAACAAAATAAAGCCTAGGTCTTAAAGTAGGCACAATATTAGTCACATTTCCCCCGAAAATAATAGACTATTGAACTTTTCGAAATTGTGGTGCATTTTATATCCATTTCATAACGCCTAGAACACGGTTATTAGGGTTTCTGGTTTTAGTGATAGTAAAAATACGGCCTTAATGACGAAGCTTTGCTTCTCAATATTTTTTTAAACTATATTTCTGTGTGTTTTTACGATTAATTTTTTTTTCTCGCGAATCTCGTGTTGTAAATTTTTCTCTGAGCCCTCAGTTCATTCACCGGGTAATACTGTTGATTTTCCACAAAGCGTATTATAAGCGCATTTTTTTCCAAAAATTTTCATGATTTTCTCAACAAACTCATCACAAACCAGGTTTTTCCATTAGTAAATTATATATAAAATGTATGAATAAGTTAGGAGCTCATTAATGATCGAAAAAAACGCGGATCTAACAATAAGCCTTAATTAATTTATTTACAGTTGTACATCATTCATCTTTTTTCGTCGAATAACTTCGTAATAAACAATTTTCTACTACCAAATATGAAATCTACTCAAGTATATAAAGCTATTCAACCATATCTATCATATTATATTTCCAATACTATTCCGGATTTAGATAAAACCATACTGCTGGGAATGTAAAATAGAAAAGACTATATATATTGTGGTTTAGCAATACACTGGTTTCTATAGAAGATAATAATATTTAAGTTTAGCTATTAAGTTATCAGAATTTCTAACAGTAAAGATATCTTTACGGTGCGATTGCATTGAATCAAATATATTTTTAAGTTATAAAATTAATATTACAAACACAATAAGAGAAAAATGAATTTTTCATTTTTTAATACGTTAGCTTCAAATTCAAATTTATGAGCATTTCAGATCGAAATTTTTTTTTAAAAAAGATAAAAGGAGGAAAAAAGAAAAGAAGCGAAATCTGGCTTCAAATAAAGTGAACAGGATAATTTGGAAAATATTTCGATCATGAAAAGTCAAGCTCTGGCATTTTCTTAACCTTTCCTACGTACACAGCCGCAATCCTTCACTTAATGCCAAAAAAATATAAAAATGAAAATATTTATAAAAACCAAGAGTTTTAAATTTTCAAAGACCATACTAAATATTATAATAACTAATTTTCATTTATTATTTTGTTAGTCTTTGGATTATTTCTAATTATTCCTTAAATATTTTTTTATTCGAAATAAGAAACTTTCTAAAATGTCAATTTTACTATGAAATTCATTATTCAAATAAATAGAATTTCTCATTCAAAATATTTAATATCTAAAATATTAAGCTATGTCGACATTGTTCGACTTTCGATTCGTCGTGCAAATGGGGAACGGAAAATGAGGTATGCGATGTTGAATTATTACTTTTATTTGATTACTGATTGAAAAATCATGAATAAATTTATTCACTGGATAATAGAATAACGAATAAATAGGTTGTTCATAACTGATTATTTTTTTCTAAATGAAATTTGCTTAGCGCTGGTTAGGGCCAATATACCTAACCAAAGTCGAATCGAAAGTCATTGTTCTAAATGTGTGACGCTTAGTGTACACATTATTCACTATTACGATGCAACCGAATCGTATGGATACACTTATTGATATTGCCATTAAATTTCTAAAGGTCTTCTACAATTAATTATATTAACTGCTGATACAAGTATTTTCTCAATTATAAAAGCAGTATACAGTTTATCAGCATTCACAATCCTTTGTGAGATTTAATCTACTGTATTCGATTTTTTTTAGTTTAAAATATTTACTTTTCATGAATTCTGATAAATTGTATCTGAGTAGCTAAGATTAGGCAGCTGGAGAAGCAGAGGATAGATTTGGAAAAAGATAAAGATTTATACCGTGAATCTCTAGATCCTCTTCTTAAACTCCCCACGGCAACATTTTAATGTAAATCTCTTCTTTCAACTGGATAAAGAATGGAAGTTTATTAAAAGAGGGTTCTAGATGGCAGATTAAAATAAAATAAAAAAATTATAATAGTTACGTATACTAGTTATTAAAAGAAGTAAAAAATGCTGGAAATTATTAAAATTATAGAATTTCCAAATCATTATACATTATGAAAAACCACTGTTTTTTTTGTTGTCTTTTGTATAATGATTCCAAAACACTTTATATTTTTCCTCTATCTTCAAAAATAACCCAGATATGAGCATACGAAATCTTTAATCGGGTATGAATTCTCATTTTAAACGAAATGGCAGATGGTAAAGCCGAGTTTCGTGGATCATCATGGGAATAACATGTGACTTCAGAGCCAAATTTCAAAAAATCGGTTCACTAGTCTCGGATTAAAGCTGTGATCGGCACATAGTGGAGCAAAGATTCAAAATCCCTCACAAAATAAAAGTGCAATTTTTACCAATCAAATTAAAGATTCTTGAAGGATACAGAATGCTGGACAGAGCATTGGGCTTCAATTATTTTTTTTTTTCATAGTTAAAAATCTAGTACTGCGCGAATACAAAGAAAATATTTGTTTGCTATGTTTTACGTATGTACTTAAAACATTCGTGGGGGTCAATGCTAATGTTTTCAAGGTGTATTTACAAAGCTGTCCAATTACCGGGACAATAGAGGAAGTGTAGTCATGTTTAATCATTTTGTATTTACTTACACCGTTAATGTTGATCTATATCTGTTTACTCTTCCAGTTTCCTTCCACGATTGGCTACAAGCAGTCAGTTTTGTCCCCCGAATATGTGAAACTGAGCCACACCGCACAGTGGGTATGGAAAAAATTAATAAAGAGAAAATGTGTTTTACAAACATTTTTCAGAAGTTTTCGGTCCCTGACTGGTTGCAGAATAAAGTATTGCTATAACTTTTCCGAAATGATATATTTGGGTCTCTACACAGGAGTCTGTAAATTAACTATTGTAAATCGAAACTTGCCCAAGCTTAAGTTTAGGTTTTTTGTGTGTCAATTGAAATTTTGCGAATTTTCATGTCATATTTATAAAATATAATAAAACACCATCGATCCTTTCAATTATTTGCATTATTATGAAGATTTGAGGTAAACAATAATCGCATTATGTAATAATGAGAAAAAAATATTGTCGAAACTTACAAAAAAAAAATGCTTGATCTCCAGTATGGCTTAGCTATTTTCCTGATTTAAGATACCATTGATAAACTCCTCTACAAATTTAAGCTGCAATCGAGTGCAATTGTGGCTTCAAAGTAATTTTTGTCATAAAAGAGGGAATCGGTTCGGCAGGCTTGTTCAGAAGGTACGATTTTATTTATTCATCTGCCGAGGTCAGAAGCAGATTTACGCACAGGCAGACTAAGCACTTGCTTGAGCGGTAATTTTTTGGGGAGAGACAAAATTTGAGTGAAATTATATTTTTAGATTGAGACAAGTTATTACAGTAACAATTGAGCACACATAAATATAAAATATATAAATACTTGAGTTTTTAATATAAATCAATAGTTATTGCTGAAGATAGGAGTGGGTGGAGAGTGGCGGCGCTATCTGCATTGTCTGTGGGCGGCATTATAACAAATTCGCTAACTTTACAGGAAACATATGAAGCGTTTTTCCCCCAAATAAAAATATATTGTTTTTAAAATTTTCAAAATAATACTTATAATAATAATAATAATAATACTTATAATATAATAAAATAAAAAGGTAAATTTTGTAAACATTTTTTGATTTTGTAATGCTATTTTTTATTATAATAAGAGCTCTGGTTTATGATAAATAATATTATATCATATACCACATATCAAAAACTAAATTCAAAACTATTAACTATCTATAAGAGTTGGATTCTTGGAATATATCGTCATAGTCACCGTGAAAACTCCTATGTTTCATATTTTTCATTTTTCATCCTATGTTTCATATCTCATTCTTCGATAAAAAGTAAAAATTTATGTTATACACGAAACGAGAATGTTTCAACGCTAAGCAAGGTTAAGTTTGGAAGACATCTAAATATCTGGAATAGCTAATCGGAACCAGTATCGAAAGTGCGAGTGTGTTGAGAGTCAAGGCGCCACATTAGAGACGCAGTGGGATAGTTTTACCTTGGAATTGGGAATAAAAAAAACAAATTTTTAAGCTCTCATAAATTTGTATCGATGTTTATTAAAAAAACAGTGCGCGCTTTGAAGTTACAAAGTGTACAAGGAATTTCCGATTAAGTTTTATTTTGACTGCATTAAACTTAGGAATCGCATTACAGTTTCCTTTTGGGAAGTTCCGGATAAATTGGAATTCCATTCTTTGCCACTCGGAAGTTCGCCAGGGCAAGCTGCAAGTTTAATAGCCTTCCCTTCAATGACCCTCGTTTCTTCATGTCTTCCTTGTTTTAACTTGGGCCTGAAGAACTATAAGTCTGTCTAATAATTTAGTTGGAAAATATCAGGTATAAAAACATATCTAATCCATTTTTCTCAACAAAATCTAATTAGTTGGGGGGGAGGGGAGAAAGAAAGAAGGAACTTAATATTATGGTTTCCTGCTGAGGAAGACCGTCCGTCAAACCTTATCTGAAAAAAAATGGGTATTGTTGATTTTACGCGGTGCACGATAATTACTGCGAAGTCCGGTTTGAGTAAGTTTTCTCCAGTATCCTGACGGGCCTAACACTTCTGGTTTAAGAGAATATTCAAATGAGGATTGGGACAAAGTGATTTCTCTTTAAGAGCGTTTACTTATCCAAATGGCCACCCATCACTTTAAACGAAGTACTTACCACTTACCTAATTCGCTCGCACAGGCCATTTCGGCCACGGTACTGAAGTTCAGTGCTTCACGCTCGAAATGATAATCTAAATATCTTAATATACGAATAAGAACCTTTAATGTGTTGTTTTAATTTATATAACAATTTCAAAAATAAATCGTTTTTGGTAATTCAGTTTTTGGAAAAATTTATATACCCTTCAAAATTTTAAATATTTCATTAAATTAGTTTTTTTTTGACAACGCTTTGGGTCACCCATCATTGCTAATTTTTTAGGTGCATTTTTCTACAAGCATACATTAAATAAAAAAAATAAACCTTTATTTGTGCATATTATAATACATTAGCAATTATTTACAATAATAAATTAACTGAAATTTTCTTATGTGATTTGTGAAGTTAATCTTCCGTATATATAATTGTATATCTTACATATTTAATTTTTATTGACTACGTTTTGAGGCAAAGCCTTTAATCATTGCATTTATTAAAAACAGAAATATTATAGAATTTAATAATTATTATGTTCTTAATTGAAAATAAAATATATACATAATTATACGTATTGCCATAATACATCGTAGATTAAAATTAACATTTTCAACATTCTTTACATAGTCTAAATTGTGCTGATGGTCAAATCATTATACCATTGTCACACTCTAATGGATTATCTAATGTATTGGCTCTTTGTGGACAACGTATAACCACCCCCTTAGATCTATGAACATTATTATTGCTGATATATTAATTAGTTTAATATGAAAAAGATTATGGTTTTGCAGTACGTTGAGTTTTATTATTTATGACAACCACTGTTAATTATGTCTGCGATGTTAGAATTATATACCCAGTTTATTAATTATGTCCAAATAATGGTTACTTAATTTTTTTGAGTCCGTTTTAAAATTAACTGTTTGTTTTATGTTTATAATGTAAATAGCTTCTTTATCTCTTATATTTTTAGTGTTTTTAATACTAACCCAAAGATAACAGATATTGTTAAAAACACTAAATGTAGAAGAACTAAAGAAGATATTTACATCACTAAAAGCATAAAACCAGTTAATTTTAAAAAGGACTAAAAAAATTTAAGTAACCATTATATAGACATAATAAATAAACTGGAAATATAATGCTAACATAATAGACATAATAAACATTGATTGTCGTAAATAATAAAAACTCTTCTTATCCATTTGTCGGTCCTTCGGTCTCTCCTTGTGATTCCTAGCAAATACCTTAGGATTCATGTCTAACATTCATTAAATTATTACATTTAATAATATCTACTATTTTCATTCATATGATCCAACCACATATTTATATTATGTTCACTATCATAGCAGATTATAATAGATTATAATTAACTATATTCAAGTAATAAATAAGAAAAATGAGAAAAAAAAAGGAACTAATCCAAACAATAAACGATAAATTAAAATGCATTCATAGACTAAGAAATTTAAAAATGCCTTTAAAAAGTATGGTTGAGATAATATAGAATTATTTAATAGCGATAAATTAAATGAATGTATTACTAATACTAATATAAATTGAAATAATGAGTAGACAAAATATAATAAGTTTTATGATCCTCAATGTCAAGAAGCGCGAGTTTTCGTTATATTGTTTTGTT
Organism: Rhaphigaster nebulosa; assembly: GCA_948150685.1. Lineage (NCBI taxonomy): Eukaryota > Metazoa > Arthropoda > Insecta > Hemiptera > Pentatomidae > Rhaphigaster > Rhaphigaster nebulosa. The sequence continues at coordinate 39,569,403 of OX411310.1, forward strand.
TTTATTTATTAAAATTTTAATATTCTTTGTCCTGTTATCAAGTATTTTCTTGAAACCTCAGATAATAATCAACAAATTTACCATAGAAAAACTTTTAAGACAGTGTATAACATTTTACTTATGCTTTTAGTATTTTTTTAAATTTCATAAATCATAATTTTATCTTTTTTGAGCCTTTGTTCAAAATTATATTTAATACACCCGTTTTTTCATCTTCTATGCGATTGAATCATTTTTTATTCAGTTGACACACATTTTAGGCCGACTTTCAAGGAGAACTCTAATCGCTCTACGTGCACCTGAATTTAGTGCCCTGAATGTAGCGCCTGTATTTAGCTCCCATGAAACTTGAATATTCAATGAACTAATAGGATGCCTGATGTGATTGTGGTATGCCTGACTGATTGCGAGAACATTATTAGCGCCCGTGATGACATTTCACTCCCATAATGCCGAAATCCGAACATGCCGGAATCCACTGACAAGTCATTGGATACCTGATGACCAATCGGGGTCCTTGGAGTGTTAGGGACCATCCCTCCGACAGTCTCTATTTCTACTGCCTTCCCGAATATTTGATAGGATCATTCGGGATGGACGTGTTTTTTTCCCGGTTTAGCAAAAACTATTAATTCAAATTTCACCGAATTATGAATACATAAAAACAGCAATCGTAATTTTTTTTTCAATTAAAAATCACTCTCCACTATACATCCCTTAAAATCGTTATTTGGAATGATAGGGGAGGGGAGAGGAAGGATTGACAATTTGCTAAAATTTTGGTCAGAAAAATTTGGTCACCTTAGTGTAGGTCTCTAATCCACTTTTTATCTAATCTAACTTTCTTTTTCTCTGCCCTGATGATGCCTAAATTGGCGAAATTTCGAATGGTTAGTTATTTACCGGTATTTGAGGGATTTATGGCTTTGTGTTATGAATCTTTCATTTATATCCCAACAATTATTTATGCCTCTTATGGAGTTTCTGCTCTTCTATTTCTTCATCTAATATTCTCCGAATTTACACGCAGGATTCAGTTGATTCGCCGTCTTGTTATCAATAGACAATTGAGGCTATGAGAGCAAAAGTGGCCTAACGCAAAAAATCTTGAAAACTCCAATATTGATTTTTCGTGCTCTTACTGTGCACTCTAGTGGTGTTTGATTCCTCTGAAAACCAATTTTTGAAATAATCTGCTAGATAGAAGCATTTGGCCAACATTGCTTAACTTAATTAAAGCCTGCCTTCCACGGTTTGTTGTAACATAATTTGTTGTAATATAATTCTCAACTATATTACTTTCATTTTATAATCTAAAGTTTTGTTATAATTTAAAAAAAAAATAGTTAAACCTCATTTATAGTTAACTAAAAATTATTAATACATCATCTTATAGTTGACTATAAATTGTTAATACATCATTCTATAGTTAACTATAAAATGAGGTATTAACAATTTTTTTAAAAATTATAAAACTGCTCTGGATTATAAAATGAAAATAAAATTATAATCGAGAATTACAACAAAATACTTAATTTCGATTTTAAAATTTAAAATAAATCATTACTTTAAAACAATCATTTTTTTTAAATTAATACCTATTCTTATTTTAATATAATACATTTTTTTTTTAATTTAAAATTCGACGATATAATATAATATAGTATGGGCCATGTCCATAGCTAGCAGTTTTTAGCATAAAAATTATAACACTCTAGCTAAAACGTTTTTGTAGTCCATTTACAATTTATGTAGGCGATTTATTATTATTCTTTTTTTTTTTTTTTTGTAAATTGATATTATTTATTTATTTAAGGACATCTTCAAACGATGGTATTTGTTCTAATAAGTACCTCTTTTGCAGGACCCCATTTGATTTTTACTGAAGGATTTTCAGTATTATTGAAGGATCACAGCATTCATGAACGGGTAACAGGCATATTGAGCAATTGTATGGTACATCAGTCATCGGTAATAGATACAGTAAAAAACGGCCGGTTTAACCGAGAACAGGTTTTTTTTATTTCGGTCAATCGATTTTTTGACCCTGTTATTTTTTATTAATCCAATAATCCAGCAAAAAACTGGCTTTTGGAAGGAAAACAAAAAAAAAATATGTTAAACTGTAAAACAAAATCTCGTTTTAAACTGAATAATAATTTGTATTAGTAAAATTATGTTTAATTTTTTTTCCTTAATCCAAAAAAACTAATAGGACCTTTATTACGACTTTTATTTTCCTTTATCAATGTTCTTCTTTCAATTAAAAAAAACTTTGTTCCTAGGAAAAATAAAGAGGAATACCAGTTGTTTTGAGCAGGTATGGTTAATGGCTAATATCGTAACTGACATAATATCGAAACAATATTATTGACTCGTGTGAGGGGCCCCTTAAGTATACCACCTTCAATAATATTGCTTCAATTATATTGGCTCAATAATATTGACCGTGAAAGGCAGGCTTAAATGCTAAGCAATGTAGCTTAGGCTACTATTGCAATTCATTTCGACTAAAAAACAGGATTATTTGGACTGGTAGGTTATTTTAAAAATAGGTTTTCAGAGGCATCAAACATAAATAGAGTGCACAATATGAACACAACAATATTAGAGTTTTCAGGATTTTTTACGTTAGGCCACTTTTGCTCTCATAGTCTCAATTGACTAAAAAAAGAATATTACATTACATAAAATGTGAAATAGAGACATCTCTACACGAAGGAGACCTAATTCTTCGCATCAAAATTTGAACAATTTTTCAATATTTCCCCTACCTTCTTCCCCTATCATTCCAAATGACGGTTTTAAGGACATATAGGGAAAAGTGATTTTTAATATAAAAAAGATATACTATTGTTGTTTTTATGGACGCATAATTCGGTGAAATTTGAATAAATAACATTTGCTTATTCGGAACTAACGTCCATTACGAATGACCCTATCCAAAATTTGGGACACGTCATAAATAATAGGGACTGTCCCGCAAAAAAATCGTAATACAACATTATCAACAGAGCTAAACTTATAAAAACAAAAATAAATAAATTAAAAAATCTCAATTGGACCAATATTAGTGGAGATATAATAAAGAATTTTTTGATGGGACTTTTAACAAAAATTGAAAGGGAAGTCGTATGAGTGGACACAGCAAATATTTCCTATTTTTTACTATTTGGGAATAATAAACCATTGTGTAATAATTTGCTGCGCTTTTAAATTGTAAAGCTATTAGGCATAATTTTACAACCACAGAACAGCAATTTTCAGACAACAATTTTCTTTCGTTACACTAGTACAGTCATGTTCAACTCATTTGCCGCAGAGGGTCATATTTAGTATTATGTATTAAACCGCGGGCCGCAAAACAAAAATAAGAAGACAAATGGAAATATAGATGAAGGAAATATATATATAGCTTTTATTATATGCAAATCAATACATATAAAATAATAATGTACAGAATATAAGCACTCAAAAAATATTAACGTAGCTATGTAGGAATGTCTCTTATTTCAATATAACATTATTTAATTAAAAACAATATAATTTTTTTTTTGTAATTGGCCTGGCAACGCTTTTCATTTATCGAATTTTCAAATCATGTCTGTTGTTAATCTTGATCATTCCACATTTTTTCTGTTCTACCAAACATGGGTAAAATATGTTTGATTGCTAATCTCATATTGGGAAATAGGTACGGCGATTAATAATTTCATAAATGTGGAATTCCAATACACATATTTTTTTGTTTCAATACGGAATCACACTGAATTTCGATTAATCCCAGAAAAAAATCAACATCAATATTCAATATTTACTTTTTTCTTCTTTTAAGGCTTTAGTAAGATGATTCCAAACTTTCATAAATAGTTTCAATATCAACGGACAAAGAAGAAGTAGATAATTAAAATATATTTTCACATTTCTTGAAGTCAAAAAATCTTCCTTCGAATTCATTTTCTAACAATTTAATTTGATCAGCGTATTCTAGAAACTTCTATTGTGGTGATTTTTATTTTCCCTTACCGAGTTAAAATTGTAGTATAAATTAAAACAACACATTAAAAGTTCCTATTCGTATATTAAAATATTTAGATTAGCATTTCGAGCGTGAAATACTGAACTTTAGGAGTCTGGGTGGCCGAAATGGCCAGCGCGAACGCATTTGGTAAGTGGTAAGTACCTAATTTAAAGTGATTGGTGGCCGGTTGGCTAGGTACCCGCTCTTAAAGAGAAATCACTTTGTCCCAATCCTCATATGAATATTCTCTTATAATAGTTAATAATAGTACTAGTGGTATAATAATATTATTAATCATAAAATTATCATTAAAAAATCAAACGTTTACAAAATTTATTTATTGTATTATGGGTTTTTATACCACTTTCACGCATAACAAATACGAATAAATTAATAAATTGAGGTATGGTATTTCTAAATATTTGTTCACTCGATCATGGATAAAAAAATTAATAAAAATATATCGGTATATTGAGCAGTTATTGAAAAAAATGCTAAAATTGTATAAAAAAAAAAGTATCGAAAAATTTACTGGATATAAATCTACTGTTCCCCAAGAACGGATTTCCAGATCACAATTTGAATAACTAATGAGTTTCGAGCCTGTTAATTTGTAGATTGGCTGGTAGAGGGGGCTGGTAAAGTTTGTTGGCAGGCATTGACAGGGAGTTGGCTTCGCAACCCACCTTTGGTCTTCGGGAGATTTAGTAGCTCCATTCATTAGGACGTCCGAGAGTCAGTTACAACGAATCAATTGCTCTGTTGATCTGTTAGTGAGCGAACTGTTCGCAGAACGTTCTTAATAATCCTAGGTCATTTTAAACCTTCTATGGTTGAAAAGTATTTGAAGGTAAATGACTAAACCTTAATTACTATGTGATTATAGAATATTATAAGAAAAATAAAATTCAGTCCCTATTATCTGTATCCTGATTTAGCTTTACTTTAAAATGTTTGCAGCTACGTAATTTCCTCTAATATAAATTACGTGGTACTGCATCTGATAGCATATTTAAGTGATACAATTAGGTATGGTCCGACCCCACATTTCTCGGAACGGTCATTGAGGTATTATGCAAATAGGAATCAGCTCTTATTTCAATGATGGACTAATTCCAACGGAAGATCATCTAGCTCCTTACCAATAAACATGAATTGTTCGCCAGAGGGCGTCCTAACAATAGTTTTTCAGTCCATTTGTAAGAGTAGTCAGATGGCTGGGCGCTATCTAAAATGCTACGAATTCCGTGTTCTAACCTCCTCCCAATGAACCTTAATGTCTTCACATTTCTGAATAAGGGATCTTCCAACAGAAATTGGTCGATCGTTACCCAGCATTCCGCACAGCATCTTATCTCGTCCCGGTTATGGTTATTGCGGGGTGGTCAATGGGTTTCGAGTTGCCTCAGGATAACTGCTGACGATCCTAGTCTATTCCCTACAACTCTGACTAAACAACCCTAGATATTTCTGAAAAGCTACTTTATGGGGATAGCTTTGATTTTAGAGGGGAAAAATGAATTAATTTGCATTACATAATTTTGAATATTATTTATGATAATAGTAGATCCTTTGATCATAAAAAATCAACATAAAAATGCAATAATGAGAACTATTCAAAGGAAAAGGTGAGGGTTGGAAATCTTCGGCGCTTTAACCCTTAATTTAGCAATAATGTATTTAACGGATTAAAAAAAAACATTTTTGTTTATGTTGTTTTTTAAGGTCCTAGATACAACCTGATTTTAGAGTTTTAAAAATGTTGGCGCATTTTTGGCTGTGATATGAAACATGTATCTTGTAGAATACATTGCCAAATAAGCTGATTTTGCGATAAGCGGTGGGTATAATGAAACCCATATAAATTTAAGTAATAAAAGGTTTTTTTCATAAACAATGTTGATATTAAATTTATTGAATATTGATACAAACTGAAATATTTAACAGATATACTTACAAAAATATTAAATGAGTAATTAAAGAGAGAATATACCCATGTAATTAATACCCATGCAAATAAATGTTTTGGTCTTTAAAAGAAAAAAACAAAACATTAAATGATGTTGACAAGACCTAATATAGATAATAAAAGGGCTAAAAACAAATAAATGAGATAAAACAAACAATAAGAAATTCAATACATTTTATTTGAAATAAAATAAATTCGGATTATACCGAATTTGTTTAAATTAATAAAGAAATTTGTGTAAGTTTACTATTTTAATAATAGTTATTGAAGTAATGAATTATTTTTCATCAATAATACAAATCTATCAACTTATAAATTGATCCGAACAAAAATCCTCATACCATCAGCCGAATTGGCAATGTATCTAATGAATAAATTTAGTTTTTTTTACGCGAAATTTTAAAAGTATTCTCCATAAACTGAGAATTGGCAATTCTACATTGACATTTTTAAACGGCCTACTAACTTAAATCAAAGCTTTAAGTAATAAAGATAACCATATCACTAATGGATATTCACCACAACCACCATTAACTCGTTGATGTGACAAAATACTAAAAAAAAAATTATATTAAATTGAGCCACTAAAATTTTACGTTCATTACAATTAAGCTACAAGACTATTGACTTTGTGTGTGCAAAATTAATTTTAATATTATTTATTAATGTTATTAAATCTGTGACTGGCGCCTCATAAAGTATATAATATATCTTATATTAGATTTTTCTATCGCAAAACAATATTGGTTCTATAAATTAAATTTTGTTGTTTGGTATGTTTCTAACTTAACCTGAAGATGAAAACAGTAGAGCAGAATCCCGTTCCGACGAAAAAAAGATCGGTAAAACAATTTAACAAGGCTCTAAAAAACATAATAAATATATATATATACTTATAGTTAATTTATTATATTTTTGATCATACCACTTTGGTACAGTCTTCTTATTCGTAAACCTGTCATATTGCAGTCTTTCGTTTCTTGGAATTATTTCTTACACGTCTCACATGAATTCGTTTGATTCAGGTGAAGTCCATTTCAGATAACATTGAACAGAAGAGAGGGGTTCCTAATCTACGACTGGCAATCTTAATGAAGCATGATGAAGTTCCAGGAAGTGTTACCAACCTGAGAAGCACGTACCCCCAGATGCTATTGGGAAAGTTCGTGCAACATGTAAATAACTATTTAAAAAAAGCCAAATATG
>OX411310.1:39581598-39625815 GCA_948150685.1 Rhaphigaster nebulosa
TTTTGTTGGTAGTTAACATATTTATTTTTTCAGATTATTAGAATTTGGAATATTGAGAGACTGTCAATAGAAATCAATTTTGAAATCAATAAATATGCCTACTGTGGGTTTTTGTCTGAGCTCTTATTGTGAGTATGGTTTTGAGGTTGAAAATTTGTTACGGACATGACCAGTTTGGTCTGAATCCTGCCTGATATTCTGATATTAGTTTGGGTTCTAATTGCTTCTGTGCTCTATCCAAGAGGCAGGCTGAGAGAATTTTATAGGTGACAGATATGAGGGAAATTCTTCTATAATTGTTTACATCTAATTTGTTGCCTTTTTTATGTAATGGATGGATTAGAGCAATCTTCCAATCATCTGGGAGCTTGCCACAGGCTTAGGATTAATTGTTTAATTTCTTTGAGTGATTTTGGGCCTAAATTTTTAAGAAGTTCCGTTACAATCCCGTCTTCTCCTGAACCTTTGTTGTTTTTAAGTTTTTGGATGTGTAAATGAATTATATATATATATATATACAGATATACTTTATATATACTACTGTGATTAAAAAGTAAGGTGAATTTGTTTATAAAATGTAAATTCTTTATTAATTCTTCCAAATCAATTTCATCCCCCTTCAAAGTAATCTCCGTCCGATAAAACGCACTTTTGCCAACGCTTTTTCCAGTCCTCGAAACAGTCGGAACAGTCTTTTTTCGGTATAGCCTTCAAGACCTTCTTCGATTCGGTTTTTATCTCCTCAATCGTGTCAAAACGGCGTCACCGCATTGGCCTTATGAGTTTGCTGAATAGCCAGAAGTCGCATGGAGCCAAATCAGGCTAATACGGTGGTTGCGGAACGATATGAATCGAGTTTTTGGCAAAAAAGTCGCGAAGAACCAATGCAGTGTGAACCGGTGCGTTATCGTGATGAAGGAACCAAGAGTTGTTCGCCCATAATTCCGGCCGTTTCAGACGAACAGCTTCACGCAAACGACGCATAACGCTCAAATAATATTCTTTGTTGACAGTTTGGCCTAGGAAAAAAAATTTACCTGCCTTCCTAATGCCCGGGAGTTTTAAATGACAATTTCACCTTACTTTTTGATCACAGTATTATATATATATATATATTTTTTTTTTTTTTTTTTTAATAAAAGGCTTAGCGAATCCGGAGGTTCGATGCCGATACCACTAATCGCTGTCTACAAATCTCGGTCCACCGACTACCTTCCAAACCCAAATTCATTAGATCACTCTTAATACTATCCTCCCACCTACGTTTCGGTCTACCCCTCGGATTTACCAGTCAGCTCAGCGTTTATTAACTTTTTAGGAATTCGTTCGTTACTGAGCCCAACAACTTTGCAAGCCCATTTCAACCGTCGCGATGATATCACTTCGATTATATTACCAGGGTGCATGCTCCGCAATTCCGCGTTGTGTAATCTCCTAAACTCTCCAGTTGACTCATCCTTTTTCGGACCAAATTTTTTACGCAGTACCTTATTCTCGAATACCTTAAGGCGTTGTTCGTCCTTCAAGGTTAGCGGCCACGTTTCACACCCATACAGAACTGTAGGCAAGATAATAGTTTTGTATATTCTAAGTTTTAAGTTTCTGGACAAAATGCGCGACCTAAGTAATGTTGACACCGAAAAATAACAAGCATTTCCCGCCTTTAACCGCGCCTTTATTTCCTCTTGAATTTCGTTTTTTCTAGTAATCACAGACCCCAAATACTTAAATTTCTCAACGTGTTCAAACCTATTTTCTCCTATATCTATATCCTCAAAATCGCCTCTGTTTCTATTGCTAACCATATATTTCGTCTTATCCGTATTTATTTTGAGGCCAACCTCTTTCCCAGCTGTCATCAACGTTGCTGTATTCAGTTTTATAGTTTCCGCGTCCTCACTTAATAATACCAAATCATCCGCAAACCCCAGCAAGGATATTCTACCACCCAGATCTAAACCCCTGTCGGTAAGCATTACCTTTCTAATGAGATACTCTAATGCTAAATTAAATAGGACAGGTGAAAGAGAATCGCCTTGTTTTAACCCCGAGCGAACTTCAAATTTCTCCGAAAAATAATTACCTATTCTAACTTTATTGAATGTTTCGGTCATGCACATCCCTACTAGATTTACTAACTTCTTCGGTATTCCCTGCTCAATCAAAATGTTATACAGTCTCCGGCGATCAATGGAATCATAAGCCTTTTTGAAATCCACAAAAAGCTGATGAACTACACCGTTGAATTCTAATTTTTTTTCTAATATTTGCCGTAAGGAAAATATTTGATCGATAGTTGATCGGTTCCGTCTAAAACCACATTGGTAGTCTCCGATAATTTCCTCGGTATATTCCATGATTCGACTAGTTAGGATCAACGAGAATATTTTATAACATACCGGGAGGAGTGATATTCCGCGATAGTTATTACACTCCGTCCTCGGACCTTTTTTGTGAATCGGAATAAGTATAGATTCTTTCCATTCTTCGGGCATTTTTTCATTTTCCCAGATCTTTTTAACCAAACAATGTATTTTAGAAACTCCAGCTTCACCGCACGCTTTTATTATTTCACTGGAAATGTTGTCGATTCCCGCTGCTTTATGAGATTTTAATTTTCCGATGGCTATTTCGACTTCCTCCTTACTCGGTTCTTCAATTAACGGTTCAGCACTCTGATATTCAGAAGGAGGAGATTGATTATTATTTCCCGAATTCAAAATACTTTCAAAGTGTTTTTTAAATTTATTCACAATGTCCCCCGGATCGGCCAAGATATTGTTATTTTCATCTCTAATTCCATTCATTGCTGGTTCAAACTGTTTACGCGATCTGTTTATACCCTTGTACATGTCTCTTACGTTGTTTTCAATTCTATTAGTTTCTATCTCTATTATTTTGTTTTTAAGATATTCTCGTTTTTTTACTTTTGAGGAATTTGGACGTTTCATTCATCAAGGCCCGGAAATTAGCAACATTGTTATCGCTTGGATTATTCAAAGCTTTTAGTTTCGCGGCTCTTCTTTTTTCGCACAAGTTTAGACAATCATTATCGAACCACGGTTTATTCTTTTTATTGTCCCTTTTTCCAAGACACAGATTACTTACCTCTTTAGTATTATCCCAAATTCCGATCCATAGCTTGTCTACATCTTCGCGATCCTCATCTAAAGATTCCAAGGCTTCAAACCTATTCTTGATTTCTACCGCGAATTAATTTCTAATTGAAGGGTTTTTCAATTTATCTAGATCAAAATTTTCGGAACAAATACGGCTTTCTTTCCTTTTTTTTATATTAAGTATATATATATATATATATATATATATATATATATATATATATATATATATATATATATATATAAATTAACGTGTTAGAGACACTAAAAAAAAAAAAAAAAAAAAAAGGTTTTAATAAAAGCACACAGAGAGAGATCGGTTACAACTGGCTTTATTTAAGAAGTAATCCTCTTTACATAATATCTAGGAGTTGTTTACACTCATGAGAGGGATTAAGCTCTGTTATTACCCAGCTCTGGCTCTTAACTATATATAAGTTATTTCGATATTTCGAGCCTCAATATTTTTAATCCTTTCTAGGGACACACGCATATCGAAATTCTGTGCAGATATATTTAAGATATGGATTTTTATAATGCAAATATTTTTGTGCTGTTATAATCAAGATATTGGTTTTGTAATATCGATATTTCTGTGCCGTCATAATTAAGATAATGTTTTTTTTAATATAGATATTTTTGTTCATTTATAATTAAGATATTGTTTTTATTAAGTTCATTTCGAGCAGGATATAAATATTAAGAAACAAGTTAACTGCCAATTTTCATCCAATTCGTTTAAACTTCTTTTTTCAATTTTATAAAAATACTAACAGTATTTGTATCTTCATATTATCAAGATGTCGATATTGTTAACTAATATGAATATCGATATTTTGCTTTCAACATCCTATTTCTAGAACACAGCCACTATAGATGGTAACATGAACACACCACAACACAAATTTTGATTATTCTCTGTTTGTTTAACCCACGGTCCTCGTAGAATTATTTATTAATGAAATTATTATTTATTTTGAAAAATATCGGTTTTCGAAATTCGAATTTCAATATCGATATAACGATGTAGCGAAAAAAAAATATACCGGACAAAAATATCGAAAGATTTTTAAAAAATATCGATTTCAACATCCCCATCTAGCTCCTTCTATAAACTTTTCTCTTCAATTATTTTGTTGACAAGAAATTTTTTTTTCTGTCTAGTGTGAAAATATCTTTTGAAAGAAATAATTTTTCTCGCTATTATTTTTGTAAATATTTCATTTCCAAATGAACAAAAGTGGCCTAGAAAACAAAACTTCAAGATGTAGAAGAAATAACGACCGCTATAAAAGCTTCGAGCATAAGACATTAAAGATTCAGAATGGCGTTCGTTTCCTTCCGTAATAGGAAATATGATTTAATGTCAGGAAATGGTAATCAATAAAATAATAAAGATTGCACCAACAAGAAAAAAATTCCGCCGAGTAGGCAGTATATCTGTTGGGTGCATTAGTAAAAATAAATGCAGGCAACTAATGTAAAAGGAAAAACATTCAATATTTTAATTGTGTTTTGATATTTAATTGTATAATGTTTGTTTCGGATAATTACAAATCTAGATCATTTTCACACTAATCCCCAACTTTCCTCTAGCTCTGGGCCAAATCAGACGAGCCGCTTTCAAAATATAGGTGTGTCAAGGTAAATACGTTTGCGCATGCGTAAACCAATGTAGTGGATGGAACTTTATAAAATTTATATGGGGTCATCTATGTATCAACGCTAAATGTATTAAACGTATTACGCAATTTTAGATTCTGAGAAAAAATATTTTGCAAATAAAGAAGCAAAATTTTCATAAATAAATAAAAATAATTCAAAACGTGGATTGCAGACAAATACCTGACCTACAAGCGATTCCAACATTATGCAATTTTTATCCAACTTCAAAAACAAAACTATCACTCAGACATGACATAGAAATAAATAAAAATATAGTGCTTTTTTATGTCATTAAGGATTTAGAATCTAGCTGTTAATTAGATACTCCAAATATTTTAAAGACAAACTATTAATGAAAAATTTATGTAACTAAAATATTATTTATATTTTAATACATTTCAGAATGTATTTTAGTGCATCTAAATGTTACGGTTCAGAAGCATTTGGTTTTCAGATATGGGCGTTGGGGGTCAGCTATTTATAGGTTGGATAAAGCGAAGAAGCATAGTGATATGGAAAGAAGCTCTATATTTTTATTACGGTCAGTAAATTACGAAACAATGTGTTCATAGGAGCGGAATGAAATTGGAAGCAGAAAAACTTTTTCAATCAAAGATGAGGGATAAAAGAGGTCCACTAGCTTTGGAAAAGAAAGAAATTGTAAGAAATATGTTCGAGGCCAGGTGACCTGAATTTAAAGGGACGTTTATGGGAGTTTGGCTCCCAAAAGTTTGGGACTTTATTTTCAATAACTGATTGTCAGGCCATCGTTGGGAACTTACTCGGACCAAATGCACCTCTCTCTATAGCTGCTATAAATCCTTTAACTGCTGCCATCGAAATTAGAGAATCTTGGAACCTATTTAATTTTCTTTTACAGACACTTTTTCTTCTAAAATCATCTTAGTTTTTTTTTTAATTGCTTACTTCGATGAAATATGACGATCGTAGTTTTTCTATTAAATCCATTAGGCATTTTCGAATTTTCTTCTTAGATAATATTTTTTGGAATTATAGGTAAATTTAAATGATCCAAATGAGATTTGTATTCATTTTTTGTTTATTTCATCGAAAATCCTGCACGATTAATGACAAAGCTTTGTATTAAGGACAAATTCTTTCATTAATAACTGAAAAAATACTAAGTCACTTCAAAGGCCTATTACAATTGTCTTTATTTTCTCTGAATTCAACTTCAGCTTGTTAGCAAAAGCCCAGTGACTTATTCGATTCAAGTCCTCTCGAAGCTTTTTGGTGGCTAGTAATAGGTCGGAATGTGGGAAGGACAGATATATTTGGAAATCATCAACATAAATATGACATTGGGAGTGATGGATAAGGAGGGGAAGGTCAGTAATATAAATAGCAAACTGAGACAAACCCTGAGGGACACCACAGGAAAGGGGAATGTTTTGGTTGGAGGTTGACCTGGGACGATTTCATTCTGGGACCGTTCTGAGAGAAAGAATTGGAACCGAGGGATTGATTACATTGTTGGATAAAGGAAGACCTTGTAATTTTTTAAGGAGGATGTTATAGTCAACTGTGTCTATAAAAATCTAAATGGATGAGGATGGTTAGATTTTGGTGGCCAATCGCGTTTTGGAGATGGTGGGTTATTTTCATAACAGCGGATTGCGTTGTGTAGCCAGATCCAAAGCCAGATTGGAGAGGGTAAATGACGGAACGTTCTTCTGGTTTTGAGAGGTAAGAGAGAAGAGAAATAGGACGGAAGTCATGCGGTGAGGAAGGATTTGAAATTTTATTTAATGGTCGAACTAGGGCTGTTTTCCAAGAGGAGCGTAATACGGAATTATTTACCTTCATATTCTAAGAAATAAGTAATTCGTGTATAGAGGTCAACAACTGTAATAATTTACAATTGACTATATGAAAGTACATTTCAATATACTGTTTAATAACAATATGCATTTGCTGTAATGTGGGTTCTAATATGTAAAAATATTTTGAAAATCGGATACCCAGGTTACAGTGGGGCCAACGATCTAGGAGGGCAAAATTCAATGGCCATAATTTTCGATTGGAAATCACGTGTCCCTCACAAATAAATAAAAATAAACCTTTGATGGCTTTTAATTGATTAATAAAATTATTTTATAGCGAAAAATTAAATTTTATATTTATAATTTAAATGAATTTTAAAGAAATAGCTTGAAACAACATTATTAAATAGAAAGACCATGCGGACATATTCAAATTAATTTAATCTATTTCCTCATCCTCAGGATCGACATCCGCAGACAAATTATTCTCTGACAAAAGTTCATCATAATCGCTTTGCGACAAGTCAGAAAGTGATGAACCAAGTGCCTCTGTAAACCGAATCCATAGGACCAGAATTAAAGGAGTGGCAAAGGGGTCATTTGCCCCGGGTGACAAAATTCAGATGGCGGCAAATTTCAAGCGAAATTTTATTTTTAGGTAAAGTAAAAAATATTGGTTACTGCTTTTTTATTAAATTGTTTTTGTTTAGTTTGATCTTAATTTTAAATAAATTAAGTTCTGTCAATAAAATGATTTAAAGTTATGGAATGATGATGTTTGTTTCGAAAAATATTGCCTAAAATATTGTTCACTTTTTTTGACGTTTTTTAAGCTTAACTTACCATCAACTATTGCCGCAAGGCTTCTTCGCAACTGTACTATCTTCGATTTTTTGATCTGTGATCATTTCAAATTTTCATTTTAGTAGCTGTTAATGATGATTGTGGGTTCACCACAACTTTAACTATTTTCGCTTGACGTTGACCAAGGTTATGAAATATAATCTGTGCTGCAACAGCTAGCTATTCCTTCGGAAGTTGATTGTAGTAGATTCCGCTTCTTAGTTTTTTTGGAGCATGCAAACATTTTTTTTTCGGTCTTCCTGGTTCCGCAAACCCTCGATAAGACCGATGGCTTCTTACCGGAAGGTCCAAAAAATCAGCTTCAAGAAGCTATTTTTTTTTATTATTTTATCTACCTCATAAAAGCCGATTTCTTTCTCGGAGTGTTTTTCAAATGCTCATTAATTTTTTATGTTAATCCGGCTACATTTTCTTTCAAATCTGTTTAGGTTTTATAATCTAATACGTCAATTTTGTGAGTATTAATAATTTCATTAAAAATTTCGGAGGTCTGTTCATTAGAAGACAAATTTCTCCGTAGTTCAAAAAATGTGAGCCCAGAAATTGTGTTCAATTTAAAAAAAAACAGTGCTTAGCGCAAAACTGCGCAAAATTTGATGAGCATTTCTTGAAAGAATGCAAAAAATGCTACAAAATGAAAAAAAAACAAATTTTGCGGTGGGATACCGGCAAGGGTATTTTACAGATTATAGAAGTATTGTTTATCTATTTCAAAGCATTGATCATAACCGTTTTCGAAAATCAATTGTAATCAATATGAAATTGGTAGAAGCTATGTTAATCTGGTAAGAAAGAAACATAATTAGCTGATTTAACAGAAACCATCTTGAGCGATAACGCACTGACACCAGTTAGAACTATAAATGATTGCGGGCCTGCCTGGTCATGCCTGACTAATCCGTACACTACAACAAGAGCATAATCAAATTTATGCTAACACACGTTGAAAAACAACAATGAAAAACACGTTTTATGGCTATTGTGCTTACTGATTTGGATTTTAGGTATTGGGTATTTTTTTTTTTTTTTCAGGGGCTATGAGACTTAGAGATCTATTGTAAACCGATCAGTTGAAAACCGGAAAGCGAAAATTTGAACCGATTACAATACTTTCCTGGTATTATTACAACATACATTTGCTGTGATGTGATTATAACAGTGAAGCAGATTCCTCTTGAGTCTCTAGAGGTGATAACAATACACATGCTTGAGCTGTAAACAAATATTATGCATACACATTATTATTATTATATGAAGAAAATTAAAAAATAAAATGTTTAGCAAAATCCCAAGGAACTTTTTTTTCATAAATCGGAAGAACAAGAATTTGT
The DNA here is from genome assembly GCA_948150685.1 of Rhaphigaster nebulosa. Lineage (NCBI taxonomy): Eukaryota > Metazoa > Arthropoda > Insecta > Hemiptera > Pentatomidae > Rhaphigaster > Rhaphigaster nebulosa. The sequence goes on from OX411310.1 coordinate 39,590,362, forward strand.
ATTTTCACATATTTTCTCCTCTAAATAGTTTTCGTTTAAAACTATTCCAAAATGTGTTATACCGGGTAGGTAATCTAATAACTTAATATCATATTGAGCGGGTTCAACAAGAGACAGCAGAGTCCGAATTTACAAAGAAACAATAAATAGTTTTATCTGAAGACCTGGCGTCCAGCCAACGAACATTGAAAATGAACGGTGTTACAGACTTTCAATTGTGTGAACTGACAAGGGAGACACTGCGTCTCCTATCTAAAAGAAAGTCGGAACTGACACTCCAGAAGCATCGTCTACTTTCCGCAGAAATATCTATGAAAGATTTTTCATCCATTAATAAATCCTATTCCATTTTGAAAAATAGATAAATGCAAGAAGAGTAGTTTTCTTAAGTTCTGTTATATAATTGTTCTTAAAAAAATTGATTAATTTTTATGTCAACAAAAAAAAATAGATAAACAAACACTCAGATGAGAAATAAAACTAAGAATTAAGTTTGTGATCAACAAAAATATTACTATTGTTCCTATTCAATGAGATTCTAAATTATAATATAAAAATAATCAAATTATTTTCTTAATCCCACAATAATTTTATTAATGAAAACTAATTCACTGCTTAATAAACTAAAATGCCACGTCACCTAGAACCAATGCGTCAAAGTAAAAGTTGTTAAAGTTCAGCACTTTGAAAATTAATAACAAATACAACTTATTGTTGTAGATTAATCGTATTTAATTAGAGTATTTTAATGGACGTCGGTGACGAAATAGCCTATAGAAGTTATAGTTCATAACTAACAAGTCGAAGTTTCGCCAAGTCGAAAATACAGTTAAATCATATTATATATCTGTAATAAAACCGAAGGAAATAATATGTTAATGCTGCATATATATATATATATATATATATATATATATATATATATATATATATATATATATATATATATATATATATAAATAAATGAATGTAACACCGTTTATTTTCAATGATAGTTGGCTGTTCTTTGTGAATTCGGATTCTGCTGACTAGTTGAACCTGTTCAATATAATTTTAATTTGTTATATTACCTATCCGATATAACACATTTTAGAACAGTTTTAAACGAAATTAATAATTAAGTAATAAATTATTTAAACTACTAAGTTATTTGACAATGATTATTTAAAGTTTCCGTCGTTGTTGAGAGATGGCTCCACCGATAAGATTATGTTGAAATTGTCAGCTGTGCAACAGCAAATGCCAAGTTTGGACATCTGACAACAACATAACCTTAAATACTAGCGACTTTGAGTTAGCTTTTTTTTTTTTCGTGCGAAAATATCAAGTTTTGTTCCTAAGTGTCATTCTCGGGAAGTTTTTATTTATTTATTTAACTTAAAGAAATCTTCAGCTGAGACCCATCGATTGCTTGTAGAAGCATACGGTGATGCTGCTTTAAGTGAGGGAAGTTGTAGTGAGTGGTCTCAAAAGTTTAAAAAAGGGCGAGCTTGACGTGGAGGACAAAAAACGTGATGGCCGGCCGTAAGTGTACGAGGACACAGAATTGGAAGCATTATTGGTGGAAGATCTGTGCCAAACATAAGAAGAAGTTGCACTTACATTAGGAGTGAGTCAACAAACAATTCCACATCGTTTAAAATCGTTGGGAATGATACAAAAAGAAGGAGATTGGGTCCCATATGAGCTGAAGCCAAGAGACATTGAACGTCGATTGTGCACATGTGAAATGCTCCTTGCCAGGTATAAAAGAAAAGGTTTTTCGCACCGTATAACCAATCACTGGTGATGAAAAGTGGATCCACTAAAACAACCCAAAGAGGAGAAATTCATGAGGAACACCAGGCCATTCTTCAACATCAACAGTCAACCAAATATTCATGGAAAAAAAAACTCATGCTGTGTAGGGGAAAAAAAAAGGTGGGATAAGCTTGGCGTCGTATATTATGATTCACTCAAACCGGGTGAAACTGTTATTGGAGTTCTCTACCGAAAACAATCAATGAGGATGAGCAGAGCTCTCAAGGAAAAACGCGCTCACTATTACCCCAGACACGAAAAAAATATTTTGCTACATGATAGTGCTCGTCCACATGTTGCGGCGCCAGTTAAAACTTATTTAGAAACATTGAAAAGGGAAGTCCTACCCTACCCGCCGTATTCCCCAGACATTGCGCCTATTGATTATCACTTGTTCCGGTCGATGGCACTGGTCGATGGTCTGTCTGAGCAGCGCTTCACATCATACGAAGATACGAAAAATTGGATCGATTCATGGATAGCCTCAAAAGATGATTTTTTTCGACGTGGTATCCGAATGCTTCCAGAAAGATGGGAAGTAGGTAGTGGTGGACAACATTTTAAATAAAAATAAATTTTTTTTTACAATAACTTTGTAAGTTTTGATTAAAAACGGCGGAAACATATCTGTACTCAAAGATTATTTATAGACCTATTTTAAAGAATAAAGGTTAAATTCGTATAGTAAACGGTTAATAGTTAGTTAAATTAAGTTTATAATATATATATATATATATATATATATATATATATATATATATATATATATATATATATGTATAAAACAAGTAAAATCTTCATCAGCTTGCGCACGTATGTGCCTGACATAGTTGTCGTATCCGTGAAAGCACTCACATTATAAAGTTAACTTTAGGTTAATGTTTATTAAATGAGCCTTGTAAAAGAACCATAACAGAAGAAGGGACCTAGGGGGGTTAGAATAAAAAAAAATCTTGCTACTTATTTCTTATTTTTGGGAGGGGTGAGGGGAAAAAAACTGAACTCGGAACATTAACGAGACCCGACTGCTTATAGCTCCAGAACTATTATAAAGCTCAAAATAAGAATCATTCTTTTCATTGTTACCCTACTTTTTTAACAAAACCAATCGTAAAATATTTGAATAATTCCAAAAAAAATATATATTTTTTTAAACACAAAAACGAACTTTATTTGAAGAAAAAAAAATGTTGTGGAAACTTATACAACAATCAACGGTTTAGGAATAATGTCGAGTACGATAAATAATTTGAAAAGTAAATTAAATTGTTGAAAATGTCACATATACAGTGTATCTCCATTTCAGTTTCTTCGTGCGAAGTCAGGAGAAAGAAACACCTACTCAGACACCAAATGTAATAAAGCAACCTGAGTAATGCTAGATATTTCGGCGTTCTACCGACCGATTTCCGTATCCCGATTTACCCATGCGATATTCCGATTGCGATACTACCGCACCCACAGAGATCCCGTTTCTGAGTGAATGAATTCAAATATCTCCATTAAATTACATATAGTCCCGAATCGTCCCGAGTTCAGTATCGCGTCTATCTGGGAGAGCCTTAATAGCTTTTTCGCAATAAACGTCTACATTATCACTCTGGTTTTATATTCAGATTCAGCATGCAGATACCATAAAGATCTATTTTTAGTTGGAGAATTTTTTTTTTTTAAATTAAAATAGTAGTTATTAAAATCATGGCACAATGCTGAAAGCGATACAACATGAAAATCTTATACATAAATAAAACAACAAATGAAATATCCATATGCGAACGGATGAAAATGTTTCTCCAATCATTTACTAGGAACCTATTCCATTCAAGATTTCTCGAAAGTGAAAACTGCTTTGATAACCCTTTTATCCTTTTTTCGTTAAAATTTGCATACATTAAATGAAATCTGAAATGTGGTTCATAAAAAAAATGTTTGTTCCCTCGAAAGAGGAAAAAAACATTGAATGGAAGGCTCAGAATTAAATTATAATGAAACAGAATTATTTCCACCACTGGTCGAAGTGCTCATCAGGGCTGTCAAAACCAGACAAAATCTCACCAGCTATCTCACTTCCATATTAAACAGGTTGATTGTTGGCTGCCAACTTTTTAAATTTCAGTTTCCAACACTGTTGAGATTGTAATTCGAAAAGGATTTTAACCCTAATACCTCCTGACATCAAGATAAGAAATCGATTAAAAAAAGTTTGACGGAAAAAAGTACTTTTTAAATGATTTAAATAGGATATAATTTACATACAAGAATTAATTTTTATATTTAATTTTTTATACATTTTTATTAATGCATGAAATATATAGTAAGGGAATGTATTGCAATCCTAAGTTTTGCGAATGTGTGACCTGAGACCAAAAAACAAAGTCTCGCAAAAAACTAAACTTATAAATTTACAAACATAAATCAACATCAGGAAATTTTAATTTAATTATCTCTCGAAATGCAATAAAAACCAGTCTACCCTTCATGATGTTTTGTCATTCAAGATTATTATCCAATTGTTTTTGTAATGAAACACAAACAAGACTCTTAAGCAGGATAAAAAGAAAAACCACACCAATTACTAATATTGATATGGAGTACATTGATACAAATCAATCTACTCCTCGCCATATCGGAGTGAGATGAAAATAAAAAGTAGATATTGACAGATTACCAACAAAAAAAAAAAAGACTAATGAATATGAACCTCTTTCAAAAGTACTCGTTACAGCTCTGTTAAGAAGTGCCCACTTCATGGATAAAACATGGATGCTGGCCCTATCTGCTGATGGCCCAATTAATTTTCTTGGAGTTCCCCCTCTCAATAAAGTACCACTGTATAAATGTTACCCATGTATCAAAATTCCTCACTTTCCCCTATATATAGATATATTCTTCAAAAAATTTGTATTAACTCCGTGATTAGGCCGACACCAGGGTTCACTGCCCCTAAAAACTGATATGTATAGATACACGATATATATATATATATATATATATATATATATATATATATATATATATATATATATATATATATATATATATAAAGTATATATATATATATATATAAGTGTATATATATATATATATATATATAAGTATATATATATATATATATATATATATGTACTTATATATATGTACTTATATATATATGTATATATGTATATTATGTATATATGTACTTATATATATGTATATAAGTATATATATATATGTGTATATATATATATATATATATATATATATATATATATATATATATATATATGTATATAAAGTATATATATATATAAGTATATATATATATATATATATATATATATATATATATATATATATATATATATATATATATATCGTGTATCTATACATATCAGTTTTTAGTATATGTATATGTATATATGTATATTATGTATATATGTACTTATATATATGTATATAAGTATATATATATATATGTATATATATATATATATATATATATATATGTATATAAAGTATATATATATATATATATAAGTATATATATATATATATATATATATATATATATATATATATATATATGTATATATATATGTATATATATATATATATATATATATATATATATATATATATATATATATATATATATATATTCCTATCAAGTCTTTTTTCTATATTTATTTTACTTATTTATTGTTTTTGTTTTTAGTATCTGTTATTAAAAAACGGGCGAATCGGTTAGCGGATAATTGGTGAGGATGAGGTAATGGGAAAAATGACAAATGGTAAAAGAAATGATGGACAATAAATCATAAATTTTGCATTCACCCATAAACTAAAAAAAAGGAACTCATTTTTTGGCAGGAAATTAAAGAATAAATGGACATGGAATTCCCCCAAAAAAGAAAAGTTTCAAATATACTATATATTGGTGAACCATATAAAATTCCTGAAAACAGTCGATGTGATCCAGAACCTAAATTATAATACTGATGATAGATTAGTAAGAGCAATAGTATTTACTAGTCAATTTAGGAAAGAAAGGCCTTTTAAAATATTAAATAGTGCATTGCATTCTAATGTTAGAAATTTAAAAGAATTTAGAAACATTTTGAAAAGGAATTTTTCTAAAATTGAAGAAGAGGGTTTTCCACAAATGCTCCAGGAGTTGCACAAATACAACAAAATAATAAATTCACTATAAACAGACAAATTCTTCAACAGGCAATAGAAAAAATTATAAATTATCACAGGAGATTAAAGAACTTTTGAGAAGTAGACAGGTAGTAAAAAAGAATGAAAATACAACTTCTTTAGATATAATAGAAATAACAGACCTCAACAAACGTATTAGGGAAAATATTAAAGCCGACGTAAAGGCACACAAAGATAGTGTAATACGTGATATCATCCAGACAAATAGATCTAGCAAGAAAATTAGGATGGAACTAATACCTAGCAGAAAATGGTTTTATTCTCTTCAAGACAAGGCAGGGAAAGAAGAAATTAAAAGAAAGGATATTATTCATATAGCAACAGATTACTTCAGACAGATATACGATTACGATGATGAGCACAGTACATCACAACACATGTCAGTAGAAGATGTTCCCGATATAATGTCCTCTGAAGTCCTAGCAGCAATTAAGAATTTAAAAACCAATAAAACGCCCTGCCCAGATGGAGTAAGGAATGAGCTTTGGCAGGAGGTGAAATTCTTGGAGTAGAACTAAGTAAATTATTTAACTCAATTATGTTAGAGTGTGTGCATATCTGAAGAATGGAAAACTGCAAAAATAATCCTATTACATAAAAGAGGTGACAAAACCAAAATTGATAATTATAGACCCATATCCCTCTGCTCAACCGTAGCTAAGCTTTTCTCTAATGTTGTTAATAGAAGATTGGCTCCACATATATCAGCAACGATGTCAATAGAACAAGCTGATTTTAGGAAATCCTTTTCAGTAACAGACCATCTTCAAATTATAAACCAATTAATTGAAAAGGCATGGGAATATAATTTTCCTCTTCGACAATGCCTTCGACAGTGCCTATCATAGGAGTATCCTTGAGGCAATGAACGAAATTGGTAAACTGCAGAAATATATTAAAATCATAGAGAAACTATATAGTGGAAACACAGCTTATATTGAAAAGAGAAGGGGCCCAATATTTAAGATAGGTAGAGGAGTAAGATAGGGAGACCCGCTATCACCAACTTCATAGTGTTACTGGAGAAAGTGTTTAAAGCAATTGACTGGAACAATACGGGTATTAGTATTGATGGAAGAAAACTAAGTAACTTAAAATTTTCTGATGACATAGTTTTGATCTCAGGCAATATTGAAGAACTTAAACAAATGCTGGAAGATCTCCAAATTCATAGTGTGGAAGTAGGACTAATCCCGAATTACTCATACCCGATATAATCCTACATATAAGAAAAATTAAATGGGAATGGGCGGGGCACCTTGCCAGAATTCATGATGACAGATGGTCTTTAAAGGTTACCGAATGGATCCCATACAATTTAAAGATAAGGTGAAGAAGGAAACAGAGGCGCTGAAGTGATGTCCTCAAGACTGTCGCTGGTCCCGATTGGATGGGAACTGCTCGTGATAAAGAAAAATGGAAAAAACTATGGAATGAAATTGCGAGCTCCACTTCCCAGTAGGTTTTTGGTCTCCAGAGAAGTTAGACCATCACCCCCATTAAGGGGAGGCCTGCACTAGGCAACATCTTCCAATCATATTTGCCTATTTATAGTTGTGAATATATTGCAAACAGTTTTTTTAAGTACTATGTATAAGTTTATAATAGATTATTATTAATTGTAAATAGCTCAGAATCAGTACATTTTATTTATATTTTTGCAAGTTATTATTTATTTTACAAAATATTGTTTGTTTCCTCATGCAATAAAGGCTTTATTTATTATTTATTTATTATCTGTTATTATGCCAGCCCATCTGCTGATTGTTGATAAACAGGTCCGGATTAATAAATTAATAAAAAGTGAAAAAATATACACTGTCCAAAAAGGGTAAGTGCTATTTTAAAATTAAATAAATGAAAAATCATAAATCTCTAAGGAAAAAAAATTATTTACTAACAATCTGGACATTATTCAGTATATTGAAGATTTAAGAGTATGAAAAGTATATCAAGATAATTATGATAATATATGTAATATAAATGATGAAAATTACAATATAAAGTATAAATATTATTATATCTGGTTATTAAACAACATAAAGTATAAATGTTATTTTATATATCTCTCATATCATTCATTATTCTTTCAATATTTTCACAATATTATAAAACTCTTATTTTCATTATCTATTAACAATATTTTCTTTATTTCTTATTATCCACATTATGATTAACATATTTTTCATTATACTTCATTTTCTTTTATCCTAGTGTCTTATATTATTGTTTGTTTTCTTTTATTACTGTTATTGGTACTATCACTGTTGTACCTCCATTGTTATCTTGTTTTGTTTTTTTAACCCTGATGATGGCCTAAAACTTATGCCGAAATATTGGCACACACATTTGTTTGTTTCTTCATTGACCGCACCCCAACCATACTTCTCCAAACTAATTTCTTAATGGTGCTATACTATCTAATAAGTGCTAGACTTCTCTTGCGAACAGACCACTTTAAATACTGGCTTATATTTTGGCGGATTCGTACAATCGTTTCTTCGAGTCACGACAACCCGCGTACGACCGGTTAATTCAATTTTAGCGATTTTTCAAATATTTTTAGCCATTTCCGAATGTTGTTTGCATAGCTTGCGAGTTTAAAAATGAGCTTGATAGGAATGTTCAGCTGTAACAATAGAGTAATTGTTTTGTAAATATGTCCGGACACAGCAAACACGTTGTTTATCAGGGAATGGTTTCATCGCTACTAAAATTCCAGGAACCGTGCTGCATCCCAACGGCCCAACAAATAGCACCACCAGTAACGCAAGTGCTATTGTTCCGAAAAAAAATCTTCGTAATACCCTGTATATTATTTTTATTTATATAAATACAATTTAAAAAAAAAATACTTTTATGGCTTTCATGATCGACCTTTGATTAAAAATTAGGCAAAATATCAGATAAAAATGGAATAACTAAGAAAACTTATTAGCCAATATATGGGTGATTCTAAAAAAACAAACAGTGAAACTCGAATATTCCTTGAAATGTGTCATATCGATGATTTGTTTTTAATATTACTTTTTTCTTGTTCCTTTTTACAATATCCATTAAAAAAATACTATTTCCTTCAATAAACATTTTTTTTTTTGTTGTCTTAAAACCCTCGATAATTATCACTACCACCTGTAACGAAATCAAATTTGGATAAAATCTCTCTTCTGATAACTGGGGATATGTTCTTTTTATGTGAAAAGCTTATAAAAATAAAATGTCATTACCATGACATTTATTCTTTCTCACTCTTCAGAAATAAATTCAAACGTTAGCAGACAGTCAATGTTCAGGTTTGAAGGTACATGTCAGGAGAGTGTTTTTACTCTCACTGCCGCACTGTTTGATCGTTCTTTGAAAATGTAATTTTTTTTGTAATCTGTTTTGCCTCCTACTAATCGCCATTGAAAGTGTGCTTTGGTTTTTGAATATCTGTCTAACTAAATAGGGTAAGCAAGCTAGAAAACTTCAAATCCTTATTCCCGTGCATCAATTGATACTCATTACTACCACTCAAACAACTAGGCGTTCTTCATTTATGAATTGATGACGCACTAACAAGCTAATAAATTGAAATTTGGACTACAAAAAAAAAAAAATTTGAGCTCTATTTTATAATGCGTATTGTTCTTCATGAGCCCCAGGAAGCCACGTGATAAATTCAGTAATATTCGAATATTACTTGCTCGAAATCCTTTCCCGGAAAATGAAGTTAATCTACCTAATCTTGAAATTAGGTCAAGTCGGGTGAAGCACAGCCTCGAATCCGTCCATTAGATAGCTTACATAGAGAAATTTATTTAAAACGTACAAAATAGACCCAATCTAAATTGGGTAGCGGAATAAATAAAAAATGATCGCCATGTGGAACGAATCAGAAATTAAAATTAAAGGAGATGATAATCGATAAATTAAATCGTTAATTAACCATAATACGAATTTTAATTTCAATATATTTTTATGTTTGCATGGTCAGTCGGTGAGACAGTTGATTTTTATATCATATGGATACAACAGAATAATGAAAGGGGACTAATAAATAAGAAAATAAATAAAATAATGAAGTAAAATAAATAACGATAAAAGTTATTTGTTACCGTCTAACTTCTGTTTGATTGAAATTATAAAAATCAATGATGTAATTTCTGATTCCATGATCTAACAACGTTTCAACGGCATTCATGGGGGAAAAAAACAAGAAGTAAATGCTCAAATTTTTCATGAGGCTGCCACTGAATCAATTTAAGGTCTCTCCCCTCCACCCTATACTGGTTGACATCAATAAACGTGGTGATGTGAAACCCTAAAACCTAACCAAAATAAATATATAAATGTAAATTTGATCTAGAAACTTTTGAGCAGTTTATTTATGGATTGAAGCATACAAACACTAAAATTGAAAACACATAAGCTTTTCATACACATAAGTTTATATTTATAGCTCTCGAAATGTGATTACCTTATACGCCATTTAACACCATAATTTTTCATCTGCACTTACCTGAAACAAAGGATGAAATATTATATATTATTTCATATATATATATATAATAGTTGAGGGTCACTGGAAAAGATAAATAAGGGATAGATTAGAGAGTAACAGAAGATTTATGGCAAAGAAAAGAAAAAAAATCACACAACTTTGCCTTACCTACATTTACACTGCTTCTAATAAACTCAGCAGCATTCACTTCTTCTGCCACTTAAGTAAAATAAAATAGTTTTTTAAACAATTATAGTAAAAAAATTCTGTACACTACCTATAAAGTTTAACTTCGTCAAGTTGCAAATATATTTTAAAAGTTTCTAGTTTAGTTTCCATGAAAATATTTTCTTTCCATTAAATAATGTGAAAGTAGAAATTATTAACTTAATTTCCGCTTTTGTATTCTTAAATTACTTTGTTACAGAGCGTATTGTTTACAACAGATTGGCGAATTGGTGGGAGGAGGTTCGGTCGCATCCAACTCCTTTAGGATGCGCTCGGTTATCCATCTATTTTATGCTCCTCATACACTGTATCTTTGCTAAAACTGGTCCGATTTTGATGATTTTTTTTTTTGATTTTTTAGATAATTTAATAATCTTTCATATAATTATGTATACAATTTACTATAAATAGCATGCTTTTTAAGTTAAGCGCAAGTAAATTATTATTTTCGTCATAACTTTTTCCCCTGAAATTTTTCGTTGATATACTACATAAATGAAAAGTTAAAGACCTTTACGAAGAATAATTTAGGCAAGTTTCATTAAAATCGTTAAAGCCGTTTTTCGTGAAAATTGTAAACAATTGTAATATCCATGATATAATTACCATTTCCGGTTAGTCCGATGCGCTTTATCTTTGCTATTATTGGTCCGATTTTGATGATTCTTTTATTGTAGTTTAGATAATTTAATTACCTTTCAAACAATTGTATACATATTTTTCCGTAAAATGCATGCTTTTTAAGTTAAGCGCAAATAAAATATTCTTTTCGTCATAACTTTTTTCCCTGAACTTTTTCTTTGAAAAACTACATAAATGAAAAGTTAAAGACCTTTATGAAGAATAATTTAGGCAAGTTTCATCAAAATCGTTAGAGCCGTTCTCGAGAAAATTGTAAGATCCATGATATAATTACCATTTCCGGTTAATCCGATGCGCTATATCTTTGCTATTATTGGTCCGATTTTGATGATCCTTTTTTTGTTTTTTAGATGATTTAATTACCTTTCATACAAGTCTATAGATAATTTATCATAAATTGCACGCTTTTGAAGTTATGTTTAAATAAATTATTCTTTTCATCATAACTTTTTCCCTGCATTTCCTCGGTGATGTTGATGTTAAAGGTATTTATAAAGAATAATTTGGGCAAGTTTCATCAAAATCGTTGGAGCCTTTTTTGAGAAAATTGTAAAAAAGTGTAAAATCGAATTTATAAAGTGGCACTTCCGGTTAGTCGATTTTGACGAAAATGTTGCTGTATCATCACATGCATGTGCCAACCTTAAATACATATATTCAGTATCGTACAACTTTTCGTTTTTGAGCTAGACTGATCACATGCACACAGACACACAGACCATTTTGCGAGACATTTGGACTCAGAGAACCTTAAAAGGTGTAGTTCCGTCGAAAACTCGAATTCGAAAATTTTCACGATCGCAATACTTCCCCTTACTATATACTTCGTATATAGACAAGGGAAAGTAAAAAGAACAGATATAATATGGGTAATGGAGTAATGATATTAATGTGTTTAGAACTAAAATGAAAGGAGGTAAGAAAAATGTTTATATTATGTCTAGCAATAGATTGATAAGTATACTGTAGCATGTAGCAACCCCAGGTATTTGGGCAGCATTGCAGTAAATAAAGCATTTCTTCCTGTAAAAAAATATCATTTCTAATAACAACAGAACAAATTTTAATTTTTAAATTTGGTTAAAAACTACCCAATCGTGGTAGATTCAAGCGATATTTTTTTATTCGAATATATATAATAGAATAAAAAAATACTATATATATAGTATTAGTTTTTTAAAATGGTACCTGCTTATTTTGGTCTTTTAGTGTGAAAACTTAAAATTTTAACATTTGAATTGATTTTTAATATTTGAATTTTTATAAAATTGTATTATGTTATTACATTGTGAAACATTAACTGGATAAGAGAAATGAGAGCTGAATATGAGGATTAAAAAAAAAACAAAAAAAAACAATTAATAAAATGTAATAATAAAACCGTATTGTAATAAATACTTGAAATGAAAATTAAAACAAAAAAGTTTATTTATATCATATCTGATATAACACTTTCATATAAGTATGCAGAGTGTATAGCGAGCGAACCGTTGTATTTGGCTAGAAAATAATATCTCTCTCCCTCAAAAACAGTATTGTGATAACGTCCCACTATTTTCTTATATTAATACTTATTAATCAAAGATAAATTTATATATTTGTTATTCTTACCATAATCACGTGATTTAAAGTAACTTTTTACCGAAAGTAAGAATATTGAAACTGTTCGATTTTGGCATAATAAAAAGATTAATCCAGATAACAGATTTCTCGTTTTTTTTTTTTTTTTGTGTGCAAAAAATGCTAATGTATTTGCTTCGATATTTCAAAATTCAAAATCACAATGATTAGATGGATAGCAAGTATAGCAAAATGATTTTGCAGAAATGTTCAATTAGAATTTGTATTTCCACTATGAGAAAATAGTTTTACACCAATTTAAGGGATATTATGCAGCTCCTACAGATAGATATGTAATATTTTATTTTATCATAACGAATTAAAAATGAGGAATAGCATTATACGTGAAATGGATAAAGCCTAAAAATAACTTTGAATAATATAAATGATAATTACTGTTTATGCGAAATTTCAAAATAAAATTTCATCGTCATTAAAATTAAATTTAAAGTATGCTATTTTATACAAAGATTTATTTTCTGTCATCACAAGCAAAATTATCATTATATGACTACAACCACTGAAATATTGATTGTTCTTTATATATATATATATATATATATATATATATATATATATATATATATATATATATATATATATATATATATTAAAGAACGATCAATATTATATATATATATATATATATATATATATATATATATATATATATATATATATATATAATTAATTAATTTAAGGTATTCAATTTTTAGGGACAATGAGCCCAGGTGTCTGGAAGACTACGGTGTTAAATTTATTTTAAAATTTATGTACACCTGGGTTCATAGTCCCTAAAAAATTTAATACCTTACATTAATCACGGAATAAATTGCCAAGAAAGGAACAATTTTACTGGCAGCTAAGAGGCTTCTTTATTATCAAACAGTGGAGAACATGAAATACGTTTTTCTTTATTTTTCTTTTTTCCTTCTCTTTATAGAATAAATAGAAAAGATATAACCTGGAGAATTTGGGAGCTAAAACAAAAATTTGTACCAGGACTGTTAATAACAATATGGATAGGGCAACAGTACCAAATTTTAGTTATACTCTTAGGGAATTGAACTAAGCTCATATTTTGGTTATATAAAGTAAAAGTCCATTAAGTTAGGCTAGTTGAATAGCCTATTATTAATAAGGTTCTGGTAAAGAGCCCATAGGGCGGTTTTTGGTCTGTGTGATTCTACCGCAGAATTAGATAGGAATACTGGAACAGAAATCCACTAGGATGCGCTCTAACTAGTGACTAGCTCAGCGATGTGTGTATTTGTGTGTTTGCAGATGTCAATAGACGAAACCCAATAAAACACTCCCATCAACCAATAATATGGACGAAATGCTTTGAACCACCACTTCAATCTATCTGATATTATTGCAACTCCGCTCCTTTTCAGTTGTTTATTTACTTTGATAGTACCTGAAATGAAAATGTTCATGAAATCAACAAAGATTTTTTTTTGTCTTTATTATTTAGTGATATAAAAAAATTATTTTTTCCTCCCGGAATTTCAATTTTTTTATAATATATTTGTTCCTATAATGGGAAGATAAAACTTTGGTCAGTCGAGTATCAACATTAGTTTGAAATGCAGATAATTTATTTTAACAATCATTATTGTATATTAAAATCACTATTTAAAACATAAAATTATATATATTTAGACATGGGTACTAATAATATACAAAACTTAATAAGAAGCGCCATTAATAATTAACGATAAAGTAATATTTATGTACATTCTGGCAATGAAACATAATTGATACTAACATATATATTAGTATTTTATTGAATTGTCAATTGATTCACTGTTTTTCCAACTGTTACTATTATTTAATAAAATATTAGATACTATTGTTTTATAAAATAATGGTGTTTTGTATATTATTTAATTGTATTATTTAGTTTAGTTGTCAAATTATTTAATAGTACATTGATTAACCTTTTTTTTTTATTTATTTTCATTTTATGTTTTTTATTTTTTTTTCTTCATACTTTCTTCTTTTGTTTTTTAAAATATTTGTTTCAGTAATTGATGTTTTTATCAAATATTACTAAAATAGTGTATATGGAACATAGGTAATATGCCTATTGCAGCATGGAACTTGTAAGATTTATAAATAAATATACGACCCTCCCATTGGGTTACTATGGGAAAAATAAAGTTTTGTTTTTAATCATACGAAGTTTAAATTATTGAAATTCCTCTTTTTACTTCCTTCTACGCAGTAAAGAAAGTATTTTATTCGCGAAAAATTTCGGTTTGCAGATTTAAACGGAAATATCCATTTTGACCATCCCACCATCCATCTTTACTTCTGTACGTACGTTCGTTCATTCGTATCTCACATTACTCAAAAACGGTTAGTCATAGAAAGTTGAAATTTTGTATTCGAGATTTTTTGTAACATCTAGTTGTGAACATCTTTTCTTGGTCACTAAATTATCACCGGAAGTGGTAGTTAATTGGAAGGTCATAATATATTTTCATCAAAAATTATATTAAAATAGAAATTTCTCAAATTCAGGATATAAGACTTAAATAATTAATATTAATAACATAATAGATCTGATTATTAAAAGTGGTACTTTACTTGCAGGTCATATTTTTTCTGTATACTTGTTTTCACATTTTATTATTTTAGAGATGCACTCATTTGTTATTTTTTTTCATTTATGTTTAATTATCGCATGGCTGAATTTGAATTTTTAACCGACTATAAAATAAACAACCATTTATTTTTAAGCCATTTTTCGTGCGAAGGGGTGAAGCTTAGCCTTCCGTGGCTATAGATCATTAAAGGACTATAATTCAAGCCGAAGGGTTCATTAAAATAATGGACCAGAGAATTTCGGCTTAACGGGCACGGGTCCTAATCTTGATCGAGTCAACAGGGATAACAAAATCGTGCCACCGAACCTTCGCCCATTTTTCCATGCCGTTTTGTCAAACCTCGTGTAATAGGCCGAAATTAACGTAATTATGGGCTTAAAAAATAATACCCACCTTGTCTGGAGCAATTTAGAATAACGGAAAACTGCTGAATGGATAATATTTCTTTAAATTTCGAATTATTTTATCGTTATATTCTTTCAAGATTTTAATAATTTTTATGCACAAACATTATGTCTGTGCCTTCATGGTAGCTTACAAGGGGAGTTTACGGCGACAAAAATTGTTTCTTGATAAAAAAAAAAAAAAAAAATATTTTTGTATTATAATATGTATACGATTGAGGTCTTTCTCCGGATGTCAATTTAATTTGTCAATTTCTCCGGAATTAAATTTAATTTGAAAATTTAAGCCCTAGATCAAAGTGCTATAAGTAATATAATAAAATAAAATAATAAATAATAAAATAATAATTATAAAATTATGGAGCGGCCTTTTCGGCTTCTCCGTACAGCTCCAATAGGGAATGATGGCGACGAATTGTTGGGGAGGCCCAGGTCCCACGCGGATCGCAGCGCCAAGGAGAAGATAAAGAAGAATACAGCAGTCGTATGGTTCTATGCAGAGCTCCAAAATAACTATGTACCTTTATTTTGAAAAAGTTCTTGTTATAAATTAAACTTTTTCTTAGGAACTTTTTTGAAACAGTTTATGAAAGAACTATTTGGTCAGAATTTATATAATAAATGTTCTTTAAGAACTTTTTTTTTTCTTTCTTTCTTTCTCACCCACAGTAACCCTGTGAGAGAGCTGTTTATTGACTTAACATACATGCTCCATGATCTTAGAGCATATGGCCTTGTAAGATCTTATTGATATTTATACATGGTAGTGCCATAATTAATATTAAAATATTGATATTTATCCTAAATTATTAATTAATTAAAAATAAAATTAAACATATTATTTTCCACATAAAGATGTGTTGGTGTGCTGAATCGAAATATGCTGACATACATGGCATTTTAATATCTATAAGGTTTGTTTAGTTTAAGAAAATTATTTTAACTTTTTTAAAACTATTTTATTTTTTATTTTTGGACCGAAAAACAATTATTACTTAACGATTGTATATTTCCTTTAATCTACTCCTCAAAACAAATGCTATGGAGCAAGAACTCATATGATGTCGATATCATTTTGTATACTCGAGATATAAAATAAAAGCAGGGTGTATTTTTTTTTTTTTTTCAGCTCATAGGGCGCCTATTTTGTTTCTATTAGCGATTTTTCTATAATATAGAATAAATACAAAAAAAAAAAAAAATCAGCCTAATGTCTCGGATTACTTAAGTATGAAGAAATAATCTCTGCAATATGGTTTGCGTGATTCTAAGGTTCAAGGGTCTAATGATTAAATTCACATAGTATTTATTTATGTTATGCATAAATATAAATTGCACTATTTTTATAAATCTTAAATTTGGGGTCGAGTTAAGCAGTTATGTTCATGCTGCTCCTATAAACTGGTCGAAGTAAATTTAGTCCGTCAGTAATCGCTTGTACTGTTATTACGGTATATCAAGTAGTCCAGGTAATGTTAGGTTTATTTGTTCCAAGCATCGTCCGTTTCAAAAAATGTGTTCAGACATTTTAAAAAAAAATTAAATATATCTCATGATTTATTCGCTAAATAGTTCTGATGAACTGAATTACAAAACTTATTCATATCAGAGGTTTTTTTTTTTTTTTTTGCGGTATTTGTATCTGAAGCCTCTGCTTGAGTATAGATTGTTATTGATTACTGTTGTCGCAGCATGGTATCATAGCTTCTTGTGATTTCATTTATCCGACTTAATTTAGACTGATTGCTATTCAGTCTAGTAATGCCTAATGAAGTTGGAATTCAAATATCTTATTGTTTGTTTATATTGATAAAATAATACAGTTTTTCAGTTAAACAGTATAGCTTTTAATCATCGTATATTTACAATAAAAAATTATCAAAAATATAACAATAATATTTGAAATCAACAATATATCAATCTCACACATTTTCTAGAATATACCAGAATCTTCTCATTTCTATTAATTTTTTTTTTAGTACGTTGCAAAGTCTTAAAAACTACTCCATGGAGGACGCCTCACTGGCCGAACTGGAAACGGTAATTCAAAAGGGCTGGCCTGCTAGGTCTCATGTAGCAAAAGCTGCAAAGTCTTTTTGGCCTTTCCGGGACTAGTCATTCGTCGAGGATGGATTGATCTAGAAAGAAGAAAGAAAAGTCGTTCCTAGGCCAGTGGTAAACGACATTATTCAAATGCTGCACACAGCTCATCAAGGGACCGAAACATGCATTACACCAGTGAAGGACCGGTTTTTTTGGCACGGAATGCATGAAGATATATCAGAAAGTCAATAGATGACTGCAAACTCTGTAAGAAACATGCTACGTCACAAAAGAAGGAGCCTATGATTTTGGAAGAAACCCTTCACCTGACACCATGTTTGTTTATATTGATAAAATAATAATAAATTTTTCAGTTAAACAGTATACATTTCATCATCATATATCAACACACAAAAATTTAATAGTAATATCTGAAAACATTATATTATTCAATATATTATATATTATTATTAGTCTATTTTCAAGTCTATGAAAACTTACGAAAAATTTATGAAAACGATCTTTTTAGAACAGTACATACATGGTAAGGAAATATAATATAAATATAGTATGTATTAAAATAAATAATAAAAATAGCTTTAACACATGTGCGAATCAAATAAATAGAAATTTTTTTTCTTCCATCCCTTCCAGTCGGAATTACGTTTTTTAACATTTTGTTATGATTGCCCTGAGTATGCTTACTCCATGTTATTCCTTATTTAATTATTTAATATTAGACAGTAGGTCAGAAACGGTTGGTACCTTTTATATTCAGCATGAAAACCGATTTTTCTTTGTTTTTTATTCCAATTTTAAGATATTCTGGAATTACCTACATTTTAACATGGGATATAAACCGTATGTGTCGTTTTTTCTCATGCATTATACACCAAAACATCCATTGAGATATTTTTAAAATAAGCGTGAGCTGGAATGCTGCGAATTCAATTTGCCTGTTTCGGGTTTCAGAGATACGCCCCCTCACGATGGCTTTTTTTCATTCTACCTCAATCAAATGATTTACCCCATGACTCACCTCAATTCCAGTCATGGATAATAGCTTCGTTCAAAACTATATTTATTTATGTAAATTTGTATTTATGTGTTAATATTTTATAATTTAATGCCCTTTAAAAAACAAATGTTTAGCTGGAAAAAACCATGCCGTTAACATTTTTCAAACTCGAGATATAAAATAAAGCACTTTGAGCATGTTTTTATTTTTTTTTCAGATCCTATGGTCTATTGGATAACACGGTTGGATATGGATCGACTTTTTTTCAATGTAGGATCACCCAAAAAGTTTTGATCAAAATCGGCGACGGACGCATCCTGCACTCCCCTTGCGAGTATAGAAACAAGGATCTGATTTACCACCATCCTAATGATTTCTTTTTTTAAAGGGTCAGGTCAGGGACCATAAGAAGAGTTCACACTTAAATAAAGAAGTAGGTACGTGTCCTTTCCGGAACCCGAGGTTGTGAGGAATTATATATGACTGACCATCCCACACCTCCCTCCCGTTTTGGTAGGCCATTTCTCACTTCAAGGCATACAGTGTAATATAATTTTTTTTTACATATATATATAAAATTTAAATTCTAATGCCTTTAAATGTATAATAAAAAAAAAATGTAATTATTAAAATTTAATTTTTTTTTTATTATTTCTTTTTATTTATACAGAATAGGAATTAAGCAAACTTATACAGATAATAAATCATCTATGACTGCTTTTAATTCAATTAATATTTCCAAATAGATTATAAATCTCCGTAATACTACACACGAACAGAAACAGTTAAAAAAGTTTTCCATTTTAGCTGGGACCACATTTATTAGCCAATGCTCAGCAAACTAATGGGAAGATGTGCTTTAGAAAGGAAAATGGTCTACATTATACAGCGAATCCTACATAAAATGTACTTGTAAGTTCAGCGAGTTGCTTTAATAAAAAAATCGAAAGAAAGACAGTATTTTTTCTGTTAAACTTGCAGTTAACCTGAATAGTACTAAAAGGATGTTTTTACATGTAAACTGTAAAACAAAAAAAAGTCAAAAATATCGGTTTTTTTAGGTTCTCTTTTATTCAGAGGAAATACTCAGAATCCCATAGAGTTAAGCAAACATTAATAAATAATTTGTTATAAAATATTAATATTTAAAAAAAAAAAATACTGTCAGAAGTGAGCCTCATCACTTTAGTTATTAGAACAGTTCAAGTTAATATCAATAATAATATGTAGGTACATTGCCATCAAAATACCTTAAAATGTATCCAGGATACAGAAGAAGGAAAAAAAATATGAAATAAATGAAACGAAAATGGACAAGAAGTAAGCAATATGAGGAATGAAAAAAAGATATATAAAAAAAGAAATAATTACAATAAAGGCTGTGCCTACCACACACTTTTTTTTATAATAACATAGAGTGCTTATTTTCAGGCGGAAAAAAATCATGTTGTTGAAATAAATTTTATTTATTCAAAGTTGGCTTGTGTACAATTATTTTTATAACAGATCGATGATAGGAGAAGTAATAAACTGATGATAGCAATTCTGGCGTGATGTTTCTTGTAAAAGTAAGGTCTATAAATGTGTTGCCTAATGTATTAGGATCGTAATTAAATGAATATTGATTGACTGCATATAATTTTTCAAATTTATTTTGTGTATTTGATAACATGTGAGTGGTGACTGGTCAATAACTCACACTTAAAATTGGTCAACTTTGCTTGCTTACTGTACTTCACCATAAGTTCAAATTCGAAAATTCTTTTTGTAATCTTCCTATCTAATAATAGATTATCGCCATAAATAAATTAAAAACTGTAATAATCACTATATCAAGTTATTTTTAATTTGTAAAC
This sequence comes from Rhaphigaster nebulosa, assembly GCA_948150685.1. Classification (NCBI taxonomy): domain Eukaryota; kingdom Metazoa; phylum Arthropoda; class Insecta; order Hemiptera; family Pentatomidae; genus Rhaphigaster; species Rhaphigaster nebulosa. Next base: position 39,611,274 of record OX411310.1, read on the forward strand.
TCTAATAATCATTACATCATTTTTTTTTTGTAAGTATTAATGTTTAAATTACTCAAGAATGAAAGCATAAACTGCAGTTTAAGAATGAGAAGAGTAACAGACACTCTTGTATCCTTAAACCACTTAAACATTAATATTTATAAAAAAAAAATGATGTAATGATTATTGCAATTTACGATTTAATTATGACGATAATCCATGATAGGATAAAATTAAGCAATGAGACGAATTAGGCAGACTTCAAAATGGAGCATTGAGTCTGAAACGTTGCCTGAAATTGAAAATTTTATTTTTTCCCGCAATTAAGCATATTGATAATTTGTACGTTTCGTGCAAGTTAGCTACGCCATATATCAGCAACGTTGTTTAGTTATTCAATCCTTATCATGAGAGAATCTTTATACTAAAACAGGGGTTTCCAGTCCTGTGACCCCGGAGCACAGCCAATCCGGTCCGCACTAGATTATCTTGATTACATTGTAAAATTTTTAATTTACAATGTAAGTAAATCATACGAAATAGTAATCTGAATGTTTTATTTAACGGCTAATTAAGAAATATAGTTCAATGACTAATATACATAATGAAAAAATTTAACTTTAATTAACTATACGAGCAGGGTAAAATTTTCAGCTTTTAGGTAACGGTTCGATGCACCAATGGTTTTCATGTTGAACTGCGGATTAAACAGAGGTGCGGGTTTCAAAATCACTCATTGAAGACTTAGGTCGCAATAAACAAAATTTAATGAGCATAAACAATGCAATAAATATTTAATGATTTAAGAACTTCAGTTCTAAGTCGGTCCCGAAAAGAACAAAAAAAAATATTAGTAGGGGGGAGGGAGGGCAAGCACCTCAATGAAACGGTCAATTATTCTTAATAATGAGTCCTTTCGGAAGAATTTCAGATCCATTGTTCCGAAAGAAAGATTACATCCTTTTTCCTTCATCCCTTTGAGACTATTTTTTATTAATAATAACCCCATTATACTTTTACTTCACTTAAATTTTCAATTCCTTGATAAATATAGGTTGTCAGTTCCGAAATCCAGTCTTTTGTCAAGTAAAATACCAGTGATGTAAAAGTGAGATTTATATATTCCCTTTTATTACTCTCAGATTTGCCAAGTAAATAGAAGCTAGTAAATTGAAAATCACAAAGCAATATTACAAAACAAAACAGATCGGAAGTTGCTTATAAACTTTAAATGGAAGCACATTGATACAAAATATCATGAACTAAAATCTAATGAACGAAAAGGGAACTAAAACCTCCTCAACAAATCATTAAATCCAGCAATAATGAATTTTAATGACTTCAAAAAAGTCATCTTTTTTTCAGGGACAGAAATAATAAATAGCCATGATACTGCTAAAATGGCATTTAATACATTACATGAACTAAAATGCATCCTAGGAATAACTAATAAGATGAAGAGAGCATTAAAAAAAATATGAGCACAATTTTAAATTTGGTTTGTACAATGGTAATAAAATAAAGAAATCCATAACGAGCATGAATGATAAAATAGAAAAATATAACAAAGAAGATGTAATGTATAAAATAGAATGCAAACGATGCCCAAATTATTACGTAGGTGAAACATCACAAAATTTAAAAAATTGAAAAACGAAACACAGAACCAATATGAATAATCAAAACTAGCAAAGAATTGTATACAGAAAAATCATAAATTTGATTATAACAAAATAGAAATTTTAAATAAAGCAAACAACAATAAAATGTGTAAACATATAGAATCAATTTATAAAACCTAAACATTAATAATGTAGTCAATTTAAAAGAGATATGCAGAAAAGCGGACAAAACACGTTGGTATAATGAATACAATTAATATTTAATTATTAAAATGTATAATCAAAACATAGAATAAAGAACAATAATAAGAATCAATAAGAATTAACAATAATAACTAAACAGACTAAGTGGATCAGTGCAATACCAGACCCAGAACAGTCTATAGATTAAAGAGACAACATATTGAAATAAGTAAGTCTGAATTTTGTTATTTTTAAAATTTTGTTTACATAATTTTGATAATAAATAAGTCAGATTTATTCTACTTATGATTTGTAATTTATTTATATTTTTTATAGCATTTTGATGTAATCAATTTTTAAATGAAAAATAAAAATTGTATGGTTATAAGTGCGTGATAAAACAAAACGACACTTATGCAATTAGAATAATCAAAATGTTTTCATAAGACATGTAGCTAATTTTTTGAAATGTAATTACAGACATAATAAAAATAAAATAAAATAAAATAAGAGGCTGTGAAAATGGACAGTCCGAAACGTCGTCTAATAATGTAAGAAAAAATAGTATGATTGAAAAGGTATGAGTTTCCATGAAAAACAAAAGACTGTTATAGAATTTTAATGTTTTTTTTTTTTTAAATCAATTTTATAGTAAATGAAATCACATGGAATCCTGCTTTGCCATCCACATATAGGGGTCAAAGTTTCTTGGTTCGGAGTTTCCGAGGGCAGAATCCAAATATTGTGCAGAGGTATGAATGTGTTCAAGATGATTCATTTTATTTTTACTGACTTTAATTTTCTATATCTTTGTTACTTACTTATATTATTTTTTTAATTTATCTTTAATTTTGTCCTATGTATATATTATTTTACATATTTTTATCGTTATTCGTATTCATTTTTGTTTATTTTGCATTGGTATATGGTTTGAATGGATACTGACAGCCCTAATATCTATAACACTTGAGTGTTGTGGCATATTGTATTACTTTTTTTCAATAAAAAACATTTATAATAATAAAAAAAAAAATCATAATAGTTATTTCCAAGAATACTAATATTTTTTAAAAAGATCAATAAAATTCATTGTGAAGAGTTTACTAAATGGAAATATTTGTAAGATTCCAAATACAAAACCTCAAATCTCTTAAATACCATTAAATGTATTTAATACCATTTAATGTACCATGAAATGCCATTTTAAATTTTAATACCATTAAATGAACTGAGTAGTACACGTTTCGATTCCCGCATCATCAGGGGCCCCCTTTCTCTCTCCTCCTACATTCTGTCATACAATTTCTACAGTTTATTTTTGAAATATTGTATAAAAACATCCGCATAAATGATTAAAAATGCGGTTAATGTAGAACTCCATGGGTTTTTTTTTTCAAGTTCAACTTTTCAACATGAACATTCGGTGTCAACTGAAAAACAACTTTCTCTGCACATTAGCACTTCTTAGCAACAGATCGAGGCAGATACTATTATATCATTATTAATTATTGCTAAGATATTACGGAGTTCCATATTACCACCACTTGATTAGAAACTTCAAGTAACAAAAATTACATCGTCGTTGCCGCAGCGAAACCTCGTATGTATCAAGCATATAATTCCACAGGATGAATAAATAACTGATTTATTAGCAATGTTATAAAATATAATTTTATAAACATTCAAACATAACTGTGAGTAAATAACTGTGAAACCACCTATGAAAAGGCAGACAATCTTGGAAATGTCTCATGGGTGCTGTCTGCCTGTAACTGTTGCTATAAACACAAACAATAGAAGGATTCTTTTCGATCAATTTGAATCATGCTACGATTTTTATACACATGAATGCTTTTCACCAGCACATGGGAGATAAAATTTTGTTTCTTATAAAATCAAAATCATAATATAACTGACAGAAATTTCACGGCGGCAATAACGATATACATTACCTGAACATTAAGGAATAAATTCATGTCAGCTCGGACTTGAACCATGGTTCCTTCTGAATTGTTTCCTAAAAGGAGTAACAGGTCTATTGGACAGTAATGAGCGGTATATTTAAGGACACAGAAAGAGTGGGAGTGGCAGGTTTTCACTGAAGGGCAAAGGTGGCTTGATGGGATTTCTCGATATTGGATATTGGATCATTCCATATTCCTAACATCGTTCTTAGAGGGTTTTGACTTGAGGTGGAAAATTCAGAAAATCACTTTATCAACATGAAAAACATATACATCGTGTGTTTTGAATACAAAGCCAGGCAAACTTAGAACAATTAAATAATTTATAATCGCTTCTTCCTGTGTAGGAAGTACTACTAGTAATAAATGCGACATTTCACACCAAATCAACAAAATAAAACTTTTTAGACTGAAGGGTTTTCAAAATAAGTAAAAGTTGGCATTTATGTTCTTGTTTATTCATATTTGTTTCTAGGGGAGAACTATGCACAAATAGTGTCTATCTCTACTAACAATTATCATTAAACTTATTTTATTATTATTATTTTTTTTAAGTTCAAAATAGTTATACTACAATAAACTGAAATTAAGATTATTGGAAAATTAACTAGGACCAGAAACAATTAATAATATATCACAAGCTAGAAATAACAATTAAAATCAATAACTACAGTAGCATCCATATACGAAACAAACAAACAAAATAATTTATTATAAGTTATGCTTTAAAATTAAATTTAAAAATACTAAAGTTAAGATATGAGTTATAAATAAGAGGCTAAAAGTCATCCTACTAAAATAATATAAGTTAAAAATCATTATTTGCTAAAAACAAAGTACAACTACAATATGATAAAAATAAATTATATGATATCACAGCATTACCATTTAAAATTTATAATACGAATGAAAGATAAGACAGTTAAGACACTTATGTTTTAATTCTCCTCCTACAGACTTGTTCATCTCACAAATGGAGAGGAAAATCAGTGTTTTACATTCAATTTTAACACTTAAAACAAAATCGCGTTTGTAACCTTTATTACCGAACTATATGATTTCTGTTTAATTTAAATATAATTTTTTATGTAAGTTTATTATGACCTTCAAGTAAAGTACCATTTTCGGTAATCATGTAGTGACCAAAAAGAGAGGTTCACAACTAGATTTGAAAGCAATCCTAAATACAAAATTTTAACTTTCTACGGCTAACCGTTTTTGAGTTATGCGAGATGCGCACGTACGTACAAACGTCACGAGGAAACTAGTCAAAGTGGATTCAGGAATGGTCAAAATGGATGTTTCCGTTGAAATCTGAAAACCTAAAATTTTCGCGATTTACTTCGTACAAGGAAGTAAAAATAATAAAGCCTTGTATTTTAATGCCAAGTTTTTTCTTAAGTAAGTTTTTTTTTACTTAATTTTTAAGTAACTGAAATGTAGATACATAGTATACTCGTATCTCATTTTTTAAACAATAAAATTTACTTTGCTGAAAGTCTTAGGTAACTAATTTAAAAATGCAGTTTTTATTTTGGAAAAGTAACATTTTATTGTTCAAAATATTTTTTTTATGATAGAACCCACAAAAACTCCATCATGAAATTTGGCCTATACAATCTCATAACATGCATATAGTATATGTAGTTTTTTTTTTTTCAAAAAATAATATATTTGTAATTTTTAAACATTTTAAGATTTCTTTGGTAAAGTCAAAATATCAAATTAAACCTCGTGTAGTTCTAAAAATAATGACACGATTTTTAGCTATAAGCTTTTCAACGATTCAAAATGTGTCCAAAAAACAATCGATTTTATAAATTTATAACTAAAAATGGGAAAATCTGAAATTTTGTATTTATTATTCAAACAAAGAGTATTACATTTGTACTAAAAATCATTGAATTCCGAGACGTCAAGTTTCAGACCATTGGTTGATTTAACATGGAATGGCCCAAATAAAATATTTCAGATATAAATAAAAAAAAAAACACAAATCACTTTGTACAAAAAAAGCACTGGTTTAATAAACCGAGAGAAGCTTGAAGTGTATCTGAATAAATAACATGAGCTTTTGCTAGATATAAATGGCTCAGCTCAAACAGCTTTATCTGGCATTAATAATTTGCCTTGTCCCTGCAGAATGTAAATAAGCAAACATCAACTCCCACGGATTGCTACCAAAACCTGGATTGCAAGTATTATTTCAGTAAATAGTCCTTTCAGGCGAAACAGAATATTATACGTGTGAGCTTATACCCTCCCGACCCCTCAAGGACTGAGGATATTAAGATATATTTAAATAGCAAAGTAAATAAATGATTAAAAACTTTAATTTATTAAGCAGAAATATTTTGATAGAGCAATGTTACATTATAAAGACCGCAATTAACGCATTTAAAAAAAGTAGATGAAAACAAAAACAAAACCTTAAAAATGTATTAAAACAATATATGGCAGCATACAATATATAAAAAGTAAACTCAGTAAATAAGAAATATAATTTTCCCCCGTCAGTGCATTTAATCATGGTACGACCAGAAAGTTAAGATAATGATTCACCAGAAATTTTGAGAAGAAAATTTATTTTCGAAATTTCTGTTGCATTAGGAATTTCGTATGTTAAGGATCGTGTATATGATATGTTTTTTTTTTTTTAGCTTTATATATTTTATTCACCCCTGCCAAAAAAATCAAAATAACTAGTAGTTCTATGAACAGTGGATATCGCGAACCAATTTAGGGATCTTTATTTTATTTTATATACTATTATTCTAATCGCAACTTTTATCAGCAGAACACGAATATGATTGTGCATAGACCTCTTTCGCCTGAATTTGCATTGTCCACTTGTGATATCGACTACTTTGGAAAGACTCAAAGTAAAAAAATCTCTAAGATTCGAGGGAGAGAAATCAAACAAAATTCACAAATAATCCTCGAACTAATTACAAAACTCATCAATAATTTCATTAAAAAAAATCCCCGCTATTATTGTAATTTTCTAACTTTGTTTTCCCGTCACCATCCGTGCCAATTAGTAAAAAATAAATTAAAAAAACGATCAAATAAAGATTCTAACACACGTCGTTTTATATTTTACAAAAAATATTCATGCCAAATTTGATGGAAATGGAATATCGCATTTGGTCATGACAGCGAACATAGGAGAAAATCTAACCACGCGTTTGGTCGTAATCGCACAACAAATAGGAAAATAAATGGACAGATGAAATGCCCTATAGTCAAGATAAACAGAACCTCGCTCAGTTTTCGTATAGGATTTGTAGTTTAAATATATATATATATATATATATATATATATATATATATATATATATATATATATATATATATATATATATATATATATATATGAAAGAAAGGATCATATTCAGGTTAAATTTTAAGAAAAACGAACAACCCATTTAACTCGTGGTGACTGCAGTAAAACAAATAGATTTTTGATGATACGGTGCCGTCAAAAGGACCGCCATGGAACAAAAAAAATCGAACAACGCGTTTAAAAAACAGACAGACAAACTAAATGCCAAACGGTCGAGTTGAAACGACCTCGCTTATGCTCGGTCAACTACTATACTCGGTATTGTAAATGTTAGCACCTGTTTTTATTTAAAAATTCTGAAAATCGCGGAAATAAAAAATAAAAAAATTAGGCAGTGTTAAACATTGTTAATTTCAAACAATTTAATTAAAAAAACAATTATTTTGGAGAAAGGAATTTCTATTAAGCGGGCATGCTGGGCAATTATTCTGTCGTCTTAAAATTAATACGATATTTAGAAATGCCTCCTTCCTCTGCCAACATAACAAAAAAATTCCAGAACTAATATTAAACGAAAAAAAGGTAGTAGGTAGATTTCAAACAAATTAATTAATATGTAATTTAGGGCGATGTATAAGTAGGATCGAGAATGGGGAGTTTCTAATAATATCTCAATTAAAAAAAAAAAAAAAGTTGGAGCAACAGAGATCAGTCCCTAAGATCGTATTTTTATAAAAATACAAAATTGGAAATATCAATGAATACAAGTAATGAATATATCAAGGATATCGTGAAGTTTTTTAAGGGACATGAGTCAATAAGTAGGGTTCATGGATGACAGAATGGAATAACTATTCGAGGTTTTGAGAAAAGAATCCTACCAGGAGTATTAAACATATATATATATATATATATATATATATATATATATATATATATATATATATATATATATATATATATATATATATGGAGAATATATATATTAGACATCCCCACCGTTGGTCTTTGGCGTTGAAATCTCCCCCCAGCAATGAAGCGCAGAGCAGAGGATCAGAATAAGTAATCAATGTGATTATAGGAATTTCAATTTAATTAAAATTAATTATTTCTATACATACTTTCTAATGACTTGTAATTTCATTGTAACCATTGAGAAAAAAAAAAAATCAAATATAAAAATCAGAGTGATAATATACTTTTAAATAATATTTTAGAAGAATTGTAATATCTTCTGTAATGAAATGATACAGATGAAAATAAATAATGTCAAACTTATAACCTCCTTTTTTGAAGTCGGTTAAAAACAAGAACTATTTGCACTAAAAAAATAAAATAGAAAAAAACAGAAAATAGAAGAGGGAGCTTGGTGAAAGTGAGGTTGAAGTGTAACGAGAGGACAGGCCCTTAGAAGCACAAATTAGTGAAAATAATGAGGTTGAGCCCTGCCTGGCCATCAAACAGATCCTTGCCCTAAAGCCGGTTTTTCTTCCATTTTGAATATTTAATAACCGGCCCAAAGGAAAAGTCCTCCAGTCATTTTATCTTTATTTGAAATCTTATCAACCAGAGGCATTTCCCAACGCGGTATCATTAATAGGAAATGTCCACAGGGCCGTAGAAATGGATTTCTAAAGCGACAACTTCATTAGTCAATAAACCTTTTACCTAATGTCCAAATCATTCTTTATAAAAATATATACCTGTGCACTAGAACTGACATTTTATCAAAATAACAATCAGTGTCAGGCAGTGTTAGGACAACTAATATAGTAATCGGTCGTTATCACGAACACGAGGCTAAATACGAACTCTTTTCTAAGCCCCATTAGTAACAATGGCTTTCTATATTTATGGCTATATATGGCTATCCTATATATGGCTTCCGATATTTCCTAGGCGGAGCCGGATTAAGCCCTGTTGAAGCTCTAAGCAATGCGAATCTTGGTGATCCTCTCTCCACTACAATTCAAAACATTTTATTGTATAAACTAAAATAGAGCCAGAATGAAGTCAAGTATTGAGCAGTTTATGCAGTTTTGAGTGCTAAACAGGAAACCCCGTTTTGGCCAACAGGAACCAAGCCATTTTGCAACACGACAATGTCCCTGCACATCGTACTCGTTTGACCAAGGAAAAAATACCGGAACTGCAAGGAGTAAACGTTTTGCCTCATCCTGCGTATAGCGCAGATATTGCACCATCAGATTATGGTTTGTTTAGATCAATGGCTCATTTCTCAATAGGTCGAATCTTTGATAATTACGAGGATGTAAAATTGGATGTGAAGAGTTCTTCGCCTCAAAATCAAACGAGTGGTAACCGCATCAAATCCAATTACAGGCAGAAAGAAAGATGAAAGTAGTTGAGAACAATGGACTTTACTTTGAAGAGTAGTATTCAATAATTTTTAAAATATGTAATCTGAAATAAAGCTATATTTATGTACAAGGACTTTTGTAACAACTTACTTAGTATTAATAGATCAAATTTAGGAGGTAGACTACGTTGATAACATTTTATTAATTTGTATAACAAACCAACTTTAATACATATATTGATACTAAATCTGTCATTTATTATAACAAAACTATGGATTGCTAACAATTTATGCCATGCCAAATCGTAAATTAAAAAAATAAACTAAAGTTATAACAATGATTTATTTCTCGATATTAATTTAACTATTAAGCATAACCATCATCAGCCAGGAAATGACGTTAAAAATATTTAAATATTAAATCATGTTTTAGAACATTTCCTATAATTAAGACACCACTTCAGTTTTTTTTATATTTATCTTACTATGTAGTTTCGACGATTTTCTCAAAGCATTTTTCTATACACTTTATCTTTGTTAGTGTTGCATTCTGTTTTAAATTTGAAACACTGTAAAAATTTCGAAAAATTTTACAGAAGTGGGGGACCCAATGACCACATAAAATAAAAAATTACCTAATTAAAGTTTAGTATTGAGATATATTGTCTATGGTTCAATTTATCGACCAAGGCGGGGAATCCTCCAGTATTCTTTTTAATGCGATAAAGGAAAAAGGATATAGGAAAAACCAAACACCGGGGCGAGCACGAAACACTACAGGTATTAAAGCATATGGTAAGTACTTATGGCATGAAAAAGACGATTAAAGAGGTGATCGGAGGATGCAAAATCACTCTACTAGATATGAGCGGCATCCGCCGATAGGTGAGCAGGAGGATTTTTTTTTTTAGGGAGCTAAACTTATATACATACATCTTTACATCATTTTATGGATATATATAGTCACATAAACTATTACTTTTATTAAAATTGTTACGTTAAAAAATCAGTATTTCAGTTGGAGTATTTTTTTTTAATAAATTAATACATTTTTTTTTAGTAAAAATGAATTTAAGTTTATCATTTATTACAACAGTAAAAATTCAAAAAGAGACATAAAATAATTGTCAGGAAACAAATGGGACTTTCACAACATGAAGCCTAGATTCTGTAAAATAATGGAAATCAACCAAACTGTCAATATTTCGCCAATTTGGGCATCATCAGAACAGGAAAAAAAAGTAATAGATAAATTATAATTGAATAAATAAAATTAAAATGGCGGTTAAATGTTGTTAAATACCAATTAAAAATAAATTAAATTAGATACAATAACAATTATGAGGAATAAACGAGAGGTGAATAAAAAAAAAAAAACTTCCCTATTCCACTACCGTAGTGTACAGGAATACCCCTGAGAAGTTGTTATGATTAAAGGAGTAGGTACTGGCCGGAATAAGTCGAGGGTCACATCAAAACTGGAATGTTGAACAATGAAACTGTTGAAAACGCCGAATCTTTAGTTAATATTGAGTATTAGCTCAATTATTTAATTAATATACAATAATATTAATATTAGAAATTGAGATAATATTTCAGCTTGGGGTGCACTTAGACGGCATTATTCAGAAAGGAGCCAACACACAAAAGAACCAAGTCGAGATTTTTACTAATTCGGTTGCTGTTAGGTGTGTACTATTTTTAGAAAAAAGAGCCAATCTTTTAAACCGTACATAAACTATATAATTTAATTTTTAAAATTTGATTTATACGTGATTGGAGAATGATATTTAAGAAAAAGGAACCAATCCCCGTAGCTTCATTGCATATTGAAAGTGTACTCATTTTGATTCAGTGAAAAGATCCTAAAGTTTTGATTCCATCGCGGAAATTCTTTTCTAGATTCAGTGACTTCAAATCTGATTTTTCTGTCATAAACATTGAAAAGGAACAAAGGAGGAAAAAGTCATCTCCAGAAACCCTTCTGTTGATGCGGAAAAACTGGAAGGAAATAGCTACTCAAAAGCTAAAAGATTTAACATCAACAATGACGCTCATCCCTGTCAATGCGAAACTATTTTATCAGAACCTATGCGGAAAGCGTGGGATAGAGGACGGCATAGGTGGGACCTGCATTCCACCCGATTATGATGTGGAAACTGACTTCGCATAACTTCTTCCATTCCTAACATGCATCAGATAATTAATTCTTCATTATCAGGCGACAGATAATTTTGTCAAACTTGTAACATCTAAGGAATGATCAATTTTATAAAAAAGTTTGAAGTTAGTTTATGTGTAAATTATGGAGTTCCTATTGTGTGAATTTTATCTTTCAAAGTTACCATATTTTGACGTTAGAAAAGTTAAGTTTCGTACAATCAGAAATTAGTACCACTATAATTAAATAGTAGTTTGTTGTTTAGTATTACTTTCGATTGTGATTTGTTTATTTTAATCTGGTCAAAGTGAGTCATTTTAATAATTAATTTATTAATAAAAGTAGTTTTAAAATTACTGTTCACCGATGAGGATAAAACTCTATTTTTCTGATAATTAGTCAAACTGAATAGATACAAGATTACATTAGAACTGATGTCATATAAATTTTATCCTAGTGTTGTAATAAAAATAAATATAACATATTAATAGGTTCATTGCACTTATTAAATACTACCTCTTCAATTTTTGGAGAAGGAACCGAACCTTTGGCTCCCTTCTACAGAATTCCAGTTAAACGAAATGGACAAAATAAACAAGGCACAAAATAAACAGTTTAAAAGTAATAACAAATTGAAACAGTTGTTTTCTGAACATTATGAAGAAATGAAATTCCGCTTTAAGAGGTTGGAAAGAAAGAATACTTTATGAAATCCTCATAATTTTTCTGTAAAAAAAACAAAAAAAAAAAAAAAAAAAAAAAAAACTGTTTTACTATTGTGCTTCGAACCCAAATTCAAAAGGAATAAATTTGCTGTCGGGATATGAGTCATAAAGTATGGAACCCAGTAATCTATCGACTTAATTTATTTTTTTAATATTCATATCACTAACAAACAAATTAATTAAATAGAACTATGTTTTAGTACATCTGATAAAATGTCAAATTAAATATTTAACTGCAATTTGTATTGTTATTATTATTATTATTACTTATTATTGAATTACTTAACTAAAGCTTTATAAAAAAAATGATTTTTAATAATTAATGTGCTTGTTTAAGATAGAGGAATAATAAACATGCGCCAATAATGTTGATATGTTTCTGGCAAACTGCTTTTCTAAGGCAGGTGGGGGTTCCAGAAACCAAATTTACACAATTTACTGATCTATTTTAATCTCTATTTGCATCGGTTCCAGAAGGGAGCCGATCAATCAAACTATATTTTAACATAAAAGGCTAGAGACCGCAGACCCCCCTGATATGGTCAATTAGCTTGGGATATTATAAATACCATTGAAGAACCTTTCCAAGGGTGTCGTGTTCACCATTTCACTTAATTAACTAGATGATGGCATGCAGGGTAAATAAAATGGTAGATTTTGTTACATGTTATTTATGTTACGTTACTAATTAACCTATTGGCTTAATAATTTCTAATCTAAATTACTCTCATTGTAAACATCTACAGACTGTAACATATGTATTTGAGAATACTGGGAGAACTCTTGCTTATTTAAAATATTAACCGGATACCACATAATATTGTGCATCGATGTACACAATGAATCAAAGGACAAGCACTTATCTTATTGTTGCTCTATGGTCTAGGTCTCTCTCTCCAGTCTCGATGTGCTGCTCAACTGTACCCTCTGCGAACCTCCGTTCAGGTTTCAGCGCTTCTCCCAAGAACTACCCAGAACTATCTTCTCTTCAACTCTTTTCCTTGAAATCTCACTACAAACTTCTCATCAGAACTCTCTACTTCAAACTTCTGACCCGAACTCCCTCGAACTATCTTTCTCCCGGCCTCATATACCGTTTCCCCTACTTCTTCTTGAACAGATGAATTTTGTTCCCCACTCTCCTTTTGGGGCATCTTATTGGCTGACGCTCTAAGAATATTTTTACCTAGGGCGGCAGATTTTATTACACCATGTCGACCTGGTCTATCTCTAGGTTTATGGTGATCTTACTTTCGCTTATCTTAAGCGGAATATTGGCGGTCTTGAACTGTACCTTCCAGGTACAACGCCCGACTTTGTAGATTCCTTTGTCCAAAAAAGAAACTGGTTAATATTGATATTGCTGAACCACGTGGCATCTCTTTAATTTATTCCTTCTTTAATTACTATTATGAATATTAATTATTTCCTTCAATCCCAGTATCCTCAATACATAACAATGTTGATAATTAAAACTATACCTAGGAATATTATAGTAGTACAGAATTAATACTGAGTTTAATAATCAAACTTTATCTTCCTATTATTTGAAATAAAAGTTTCCCTATCCTAATTACTGAGCTGGTAATTGATGCTGAAATAGTTACAACAGCAAATTGAGCCTTGAGGAGTTATTCCACTGGACTAGTTATTTTTCATTATTTTTTCTGATAGCTAATAGCAAAATACAAAATAAAAGAATTGCTCCTTAAAAATTAGTGAATTCCAGAATAAGCAATAATTACGCGAGATTTTGTAGCACAGTGGCAGAGAGATCATTTAAACGATAAATAGAAAATAAGAACTGGTAAAGCTACTTTGGGAAACAGGTTAGAGTCCTTATGCCTTTTCCAATTTCCTCTGTCGCACCGTTAAGAAGATAATGTTTGTAGAAATTAGAAATTTTCTTTATTCCTTTTTATGATGTCTTGTTCTTCCTGGTTGTGTTTCTTTTTTCTCCCCCAGGCCTTATATCCACAGCTGCAGGTAAAATCGTTCTTACAAAGTGGAAGTATAAGTTCTAGTTTGAACAGTAATTTCAGAGTTAATTAAATATTTGTTTTACTTTCGATATCCTATTTTAAAAAATTTCATGTTTAATTAGCATTTTTTTTTTATGTATTCGTTCAATATAACATTACTATACAGGTAGTATGCCTGTTGCATGGATGGATCCTGTAAGTTTTTTTTATAAATACATGAACCTCCCATAGGGTTATTGTGGAAGGGAAAAGAGAAAAATAAATAAATGCATTCATTCATTATTTGTTAGATTAATTAAAATCTTGTATATGGCCTGGAT